>CM068827.1:144684750-144853953 GCA_028554795.2 Sinohyriopsis cumingii | reverse complement strand
TACTATTGTCCTAAGCGGAAGGGACCAGTCCAGAAAGTAGCGGTAGCCATTAGAGGCAGAAGATCGGTAAATGGAAAACTTAATGTTTCCCAGCAAGTTAAGCGGAAAGCGGTGCGTGAACCGGTGGTGCGTTCAGAGACCAGTCGCGATGTGATCCAATCAATCGGCACGTGTATTTTTCCAGAGGCACGGGTGCCGACCGCAAACGGCACTGTTAACGGACAAGAAGTTACCGTTCTACGAGACACGGGATGCACTACTGTAGTCGTGAAACGGAGCTTAGTCCGCGATGATCAATTGCTTGGGTTTAAATCACCTTGCACGTTGCTTGACCAGACAATCGACCACGTTCCAGTTGCAAGGATAATGATAGATACACCTTTTTTGACCGGGACTGTGGAAGCTTTATGCGTAGCCAACCCGATCTATGAACTGACGATTGGCAACGTACCGGGTTCTAGACTCCCAACCATAGCAGATTTCCGATTCCCTATCATCCAGGCAGTGCAAACTAGGGCTCAGGTAAAGGAGGAAAATAAACCTTTGCGTAAGTTAAAAGTACCGGAAGCCATTACTGATATATTCCGCGAAGAATTCCAAAATGAGCAAAAACGTGACGCGTCTTTACGTGCAACCTCTGAGAAGGCATTAACGGGTACCGTGAGAAAGTGTAAGAACGGGGGTTCCTCTAAATTCCTTGTTCGAAAGGGTTTAATGTACAGGGAATACTCTACATCGGATAGGAAGTTCTTGCAATTAGTGGTTCCCCAGAAATTTAGGGCACATGTATTAAAGGTCGCGCACGAGTCGAGTATGGCAGGTCATTTAGGCGTAAAGAAAACAACGGATAGGGTATTAAGAGAATTTTATTGGCCTGGGGTCAATAGCGACATAGCGCTGTTCTGTCGCTCGTGCGACGTTTGCCAGAAGACGATCTCTAAAGGCAGGGTAACTAGAGTACCGTTAGGTCAGATGCCCTTGATAGATACTCCGTTCAAACGAGTAGCCATCGACATTGTAGGACCAATATTTCCGCATGCAGATCGGAAAAACCGATACATCTTGACACTGGTAGATTACGCTACCAGATATCCAGAAGCCATAGCTTTGCCATCAATTGAAACCGAACGTGTAGCCGAAGCGCTCGTAGACATGTTCAGCAGGGTCGGAGTGCCCGAAGAGGTTCTTACGGATTGTGGAGCGCAATTCACCTCAGATCTTATGGCAGAAATTAGTAGGTTGTTGTCCCTTAAACAGTTACGCACAACACCTTACCATCCTATGTGCAATGGATTGGTCGAGAAATTCAACGGCACATTGAAGCAAATGTTGCGGAGAATGTGTGCGGAAAGACCGAAGGATTGGGATAGATATATGAACGCCCTTCTGTTCGCATATCGTGAGGTTCCTCAGGAAAGCTTGGGTTTCTCCCCGTTTGAACTATTGTACGGTAGGACAGTTCGTGGTCCTATGCGCATACTTCGTGAACTGTGGACAGACGAGGTCGCGGACGAAGAAGTTAAGACCACATACCATTACGTAGTTGATTTGCGCGAAAGATTAGAAAGTACTTGTCAAATGGCGCAAGACGAACTCGCGAAATCTAGTCGTAGGTACGCCAAGTACTACAACCGAGGAACTCGGAGTAAAAAATTTGACGTAGGCGATCAAGTGTTGGTGCTTCTCCCAACGAATAACAACAAGCTGCTAGTCCAATGGAAAGGGCCATATGAAGTCAGACAGGTGAAAGGCGAAATGGATTATATCATTGATATGGAGGGGAAGTCCAAGACATTTCATGCCAATATGCTTAAACTCTACGTAGCGAGACCTGGACAAACGATTGATAAAGGGATTTTGAATGTAGTATGCGTTGCGGTGATAGAGGATAGGTCTGGTGACGAAGCGGAATTCGTCCCCAGCACAGAAATACCCCTTGAATACCCCATGGACGTTGGTAAAGAAAGTATTGACCAGATAAATGTATGCCCTGAGTTATCGGAGGGTCAACGTACACAGATTATGGAGGTTTTGTCCAAATATCCAGATGTGTTCACGGACAGACCAGGCTGTACGGGTCTAATTCGACACGAGATCAAATTGAATACCACTGAGCCTATCAGGATTAAAGGATATCCGATACCCTTTAATGCACGGGAGACAATCAGCGAAGAAGTGATGAAAATGTTAGACCAGGGAGTGATCGAACCTTCAAACTCCCCATACTCGTCCCCCGTGGTGTTAGTCAGAAAGAAAGACGGGACCAACCGGTTTTGCATCGACTTTCGGCAATTAAACAAGATCACCGTATTTGATGCAGAACCAATGCCAGATATGGAAAGTGTATTTTCAAAATTGGCAGGTCATAAATACATTTCCAAATTAGATCTAAGCAAGGGATATTGGCAGATACCCATCGCCGATAATGCCCGCGAGTTAACGGCATTCGCGACTCCCAAAGGACTGTTTCAATTTAAAGTTATGCCTTTCGGTTTAGTCAACGCCGGTGCGTCGTGCGTTCGTCTCATGCGCAAATTATTAAACGGAACGGAAAACGTCGACAGCTTCGTAGACGACATCTTTGTTTACACGCATACATGGGATGAACATGTTAAGGTATTACGGGATCTGTTCGATAGACTTCACATTGCAAATCTTTCAGTTAGGCCTACTAAGTGTAGCATAGGGTATTCCAGTCTGGAATGTTTGGGACATCTGGTAAGTGGACTAGGCCAGTTGCAACATCATCCAGATAAAATAGGAGCAATCAGGGATGCCCCTAGACCAGAGACAAAAAAACAAGTAAGGTCTTTCCTAGGTCTAATCGGGTTCTACAGGAAATTCGTCCCCAACTTTTCGGCTATTGCCAGCCCATTAACGGATTTGACTCGGAAGGGGCAACCGAATAAAGTTTCATGGGGTGTATGCCAGGAAAAAGCGTTTAACACTCTAAAACACAAACTGGTAAGTGCACCAATTTTAAAGTTGCCGGAAATAGATAAACCTTTTGTACTGAGGACTGATGCGTCCGATACGGGTCTTGGGGCTGTTTTGCTACAGGAGCAAGGGGGGATGAAATTGCCCATTGCTTATGCAAGTAGGAAATTGCTCCCTAGAGAGGGAAAGTACTCCGTGATTGAAAAGGAGTGCCTAGGTTTAGTATGGGGAATAGGAAAATTCCATACATATCTTTTTGGGAGGGAGTTTACCTTGCAAACGGACCATCAGCCGCTTTTATATTTGAATAAAGCAAAGGTCACCAATGCCAGATTGATGCGTTGGGCGTTGTCTTTGCAACCATACAGTTTTCGAATCGAGGCAATTCGAGGGTCAGAAAATGTGGGAGCTGATTTTTTAAGTAGGGTGTAATTAGCAAATCATTTCGTTCGGTCTGAAAATTGGAAGTTTTAATAATGATTCATTGTTCACATTCCGTGATTGTTCTAAAAGTGATACCACTTTTTTTTAGGGGGGAGGTATTGTCACGGAATGGTGTAAATGTTGTTAATTAAATACATGTACTCGGGTTTCGTTTCTTTTTCTCTGTACAACGATACCCGAGGGTGATTATAATATGGTCTATGTATTTCGAAATCGTGAGTACGATTCGTCCTGTGCCACACGTGCAAGGTGCCTTTGATAAAGAATAACGAAAATTCTAAAGGTATAAATACGTTACTACATGTAAAGGACCTTTACAATACTAATGGTTTTGTCAGCAAGCGGCCTGCTAAAAGGATTCGCACAACTCCAGCTGTAGGGCTGAGTGAGTGAGTGAAGTTTTGATGGTAGGAATATCCGGGGTGTCCGGTGTTGTCAGAGGGTAGAAACGTCCGTGTGTCCGGAGCGTTTAAGGTGCCGGAGCGTCTACTGTCTAGCGTCCGGAGTGTCAAGAGTGACTAAGGTGACCCAGCTGTAGAGCCGTCAAAGGACCAGGGGGTCCGGAGGGTCTAGTATTTCAAGTGTCCGGACGGTCTAATGTTTCAAGTGATAATAGTATTCCGAGGGTCCGGAGTCTATATTGGTTGTGAAATTGATTCAGAGGAGCTGTGGAGCGGATAAGGTGCACGGGTGACGGAGTGCATCTCCACACATGTATTTTTAGCTGTATGCTAATTTTGGGTTAGTAAGACCCAGTGTATTATTCAGGACTGGAAGGATAGATTGTATATCCGTTCTTGTTTAGTGACATAATTTCGCTACCTGAGCGAATACATTTTTTTTTTACTATGTGTAAAGACTTACATTGTTTACTATTTGAGTGAACTATATTCATCTTTCAATTATTGAATCATTTGTGAAATCATTTATCCTGTATTTTAGGGTTACTGAACTAAATTTATTTGTATATTTTTTCCATCTTTGAAACTGTGCGTTTTAATGTTAAATAGATCCAATATTTGGATTATAAATACGCACACATCTTCATAATCCACTACTCATATAAATCGCCACATTAAATCATATGTGTCGTCAAAACGTGTTCTGTTGTTAATCCGAAATATCCCACCCGGTTATCTTGTTACAAATGGTGTCAGAAGTGGGATCATTTCGGATATAACAGAGCACTGAAATTGTTTTACTATATTTGTATGCATTCTGTGTGTTTCAGATGCGTTTGACAAAGCACCAAGGTTAGGTAGATACCTAATATTACTTTATTTTTTGTATTTAATATTTTTGTTGCATTTCGTGAAAGAAATACGGTTTGTGGTAATTACGTGGTTTGTATACAACTGCACTTTAAGGTTGGTCACCACCAAACTTTTGAAATGTCTTCTATGAAAGAACTGGTAGAACTGGGGAAACAGTTTGGTTATGAGGGGGAGTCCCGTAGAAATTTCGTTCGTGAAGAACAAGCCCGGGAGAGGGACCAAAGATTAAAGGAGAGGGAATTAGAAAGGGAAAAAATGGAAACCCAGAAGGAAATGATAGAACTAGAGAAACAGGCTGGGAGGGAATTAGAAAGGGAAAAAAGGGAAACCCAGAAGGAAATGATAGAATTAGAAAAGGGTAAGATAGAACTAGAGAAACAGGCTGAGAGGGAAAGGATAGAATGGGAAAGGGAAGCAGACAGGGAGAAGTTAGAAAGGGAAAAACAGGTAAGGTTAGAAACTTTAGAGATGGAAGATAGAAATCGGGAGAGGGAACATCTAAGAAATTCTGAGCTATTGCAAGCTAAAAAAGAGGGGGAACATGATGTTAAACTGAGAGGTCCAAAATTGCCCCCATTTGAAGACGATAAAGATAATATGGATAGTTATCTAAATAGGTTCGAGAGGTATGCTACGGTACAAAAATGGAAGAAAGACGATTGGCCGCTCCATCTTAGCGCGTTATTGAAAGGTAAAGCGTTAGACGTGTATTCGCGTTTATCCACGGCCGATTCGCTCAATTACCCCGTGTTGAAAGAGGCACTTCTCAAGAAATATGAACTAACCGAGCAAGGGTTTCGCAAGAAGTTTAAGTATAGTAAACCAGATAGAGGCGAAACATTCACACAGTTCGTCAGTAGGACTTGCAATTATTTGCAGCGATGGGTGGAATGTGGTAAAGTCGTCAGGACATTTGAGGGTCTTGTCGATTTCTTGCTGCGTGACCAATTGTTAACAACTTGTGGCAAGGAGTTATATTTATTTTTGAAGGAAAGATCCTTCACAAATGTACATGAAATGGCCACACAGGCGGATTTGTTCGCCGAAGCTCGGGGAGGTTCGCAGAATGTCATCACGCGAGATGTCAAAGGTGGGAATCAGGTCAACGACAGAAAACCCAGGGAACCTGAAAAATCTGGTAGGAGTAACCAGGGGAAGCGGAGTGACATGCAATGTTTCATTTGCAAGGAAGTGGGTCATATCTCCCACTATTGTCCTAAGCGGAAGGGACCAGTCCAGAAAGTAGCGGTAGCCATTAGAGGCAGAAGATCGGTAAATGGAAAACTTAATGTTTCCCAGCAAGTTAAGCGGAAAGCGGTGCGTGAACCGGTGGTGCGTTCAGAGACCAGTCGCGATGTGATCCAATCAATCGGCACGTGTATTTTTCCAGAGGCACGGGTGCCGACCGCAAACGGCACTGTTAACGGACAAGAAGTTACCGTTCTACGAGACACGGGATGCACTACTGTAGTCGTGAAACGGAGCTTAGTCCGCGATGATCAATTGCTTGGGTTTAAAATCACCTTGCACGTTGCTTGACCAGACAATCGACCACGTTCCAGTTGCAAGGATAATGATAGATACACCTTTTTTGACCGGGACTGTGGAAGCTTTATGCGTAGCCAACCCGATCTATGAACTGACGATTGGCAACGTACCGGGTTCTAGACTCCCAACCATAGCAGATTTCCGATTCCCTATCATCCAGGCAGTGCAAACTAGGGCTCAGGTAAAGGAGGAAAATAAACCTTTGCGTAAGTTAAAAGTACCGGAAGCCATTACTGATATATTCCGCGAAGAATTCCAAAATGAGCAAAAACGTGACGCGTCTTTACGTGCAACCTCTGAGAAGGCATTAACGGGTACCGTGAGAAAGTGTAAGAACGGGGGTTCCTCTAAATTCCTTGTTCGAAAGGGTTTAATGTACAGGGAATACTCTACATCGGATAGGAAGTTCTTGCAATTAGTGGTTCCCCAGAAATTTAGGGCACATGTATTAAAGGTCGCGCACGAGTCGAGTATGGCAGGTCATTTAGGCGTAAAGAAAACAACGGATAGGGTATTAAGAGAATTTTATTGGCCTGGCGTCAATAGCGACATAGCGCTGTTCTGTCGCTCGTGCGACGTTTGCCAGAAGACGATCTCTAAAGGCAGGGTAACTAGAGTACCGTTAGGTCAGATGCCCTTGATAGATACTCCGTTCAAACGAGTAGCCATCGACATTGTAGGACCAATATTTCCGCATGCAGATCGGAAAAACCGATACATCTTGACACTGGTAGATTACGCTACCAGATATCCAGAAGCCATAGCTTTGCCATCAATTGAAACCGAACGTGTAGCCGAAGCGCTCGTAGACATGTTCAGCAGGGTCGGAGTGCCCGAAGAGGTTCTTACGGATTGTGGAGCGCAATTCACCTCAGATCTTATGGCAGAAATTAGTAGGTTGTTGTCCCTTAAACAGTTACGCACAACACCTTACCATCCTATGTGCAATGGATTGGTCGAGAAATTCAACGGCACATTGAAGCAAATGTTGCGGAGAATGTGTGCGGAAAGACCGAAGGATTGGGATAGATATATGAACGCCCTTCTGTTCGCATATCGTGAGGTTCCTCAGGAAAGCTTGGGTTTCTCCCCGTTTGAACTATTGTACGGTAGGACAGTTCGTGGTCCTATGCGCATACTTCGTGAACTGTGGACAGACGAGGTCGCGGACGAAGAAGTTAAGACCACATACCATTACGTAGTTGATTTGCGCGAAAGATTAGAAAGTACTTGTCAAATGGCGCAAGACGAACTCGCGAAATCTAGTCGTAGGTACGCCAAGTACTACAACCGAGGAACTCGGAGTAAAAAATTTGACGTAGGCGATCAAGTGTTGGTGCTTCTCCCAACGAATAACAACAAGCTGCTAGTCCAATGGAAAGGGCCATATGAAGTCAGACAGGTGAAAGGCGAAATGGATTATATCATTGATATGGAGGGGAAGTCCAAGACATTTCATGCCAATATGCTTAAACTCTACGTAGCGAGACCTGGACAAACGATTGATAAAGGGATTTTGAATGTAGTATGCGTTGCGGTGATAGAGGATAGGTCTGGTGACGAAGCGGAATTCGTCCCCAGCACAGAAATACCCCTTGAATACCCCATGGACGTTGGTAAAGAAAGTATTGACCAGATAAATGTATGCCCTGAGTTATCGGAGGGTCAACGTACACAGATTATGGAGGTTTTGTCCAAATATCCAGATGTGTTCACGGACAGACCAGGCTGTACGGGTCTAATTCGACACGAGATCAAATTGAATACCACTGAGCCTATCAGGATTAAAGGATATCCGATACCCTTTAATGCACGGGAGACAATCAGCGAAGAAGTGATGAAAATGTTAGACCAGGGAGTGATCGAACCTTCAAACTCCCCATACTCGTCCCCCGTGGTGTTAGTCAGAAAGAAAGACGGGACCAACCGGTTTTGCATCGACTTTCGGCAATTAAACAAGATCACCGTATTTGATGCAGAACCAATGCCAGATATGGAAAGTGTATTTTCAAAATTGGCAGGTCATAAATACATTTCCAAATTAGATCTAAGCAAGGGATATTGGCAGATACCCATCGCCGATAATGCCCGCGAGTTAACGGCATTCGCGACTCCCAAAGGACTGTTTCAATTTAAAGTTATGCCTTTCGGTTTAGTCAACGCCGGTGCGTCGTGCGTTCGTCTCATGCGCAAATTATTAAACGGAACGGAAAACGTCGACAGCTTCGTAGACGACATCTTTGTTTACACGCATACATGGGATGAACATGTTAAGGTATTACGGGATCTGTTCGATAGACTTCACATTGCAAATCTTTCAGTTAGGCCTACTAAGTGTAGCATAGGGTATTCCAGTCTGGAATGTTTGGGACATCTGGTAAGTGGACTAGGCCAGTTGCAACATCATCCAGATAAAATAGGAGCAATCAGGGATGCCCCTAGACCAGAGACAAAAAAACAAGTAAGGTCTTTCCTAGGTCTAATCGGGTTCTACAGGAAATTCGTCCCCAACTTTTCGGCTATTGCCAGCCCATTAACGGATTTGACTCGGAAGGGGCAACCGAATAAAGTTTCATGGGGTGTATGCCAGGAAAAAGCGTTTAACACTCTAAAACACAAACTGGTAAGTGCACCAATTTTAAAGTTGCCGGAAATAGATAAACCTTTTGTACTGAGGACTGATGCGTCCGATACGGGTCTTGGGGCTGTTTTGCTACAGGAGCAAGGGGGGATGAAATTGCCCATTGCTTATGCAAGTAGGAAATTGCTCCCTAGAGAGGGAAAGTACTCCGTGATTGAAAAGGAGTGCCTAGGTTTAGTATGGGGAATAGGAAAATTCCATACATATCTTTTTGGGAGGGAGTTTACCTTGCAAACGGACCATCAGCCGCTTTTATATTTGAATAAAGCAAAGGTCACCAATGCCAGATTGATGCGTTGGGCGTTGTCTTTGCAACCATACAGTTTTCGAATCGAGGCAATTCGAGGGTCAGAAAATGTGGGAGCTGATTTTTTAAGTAGGGTGTAATTAGCAAATCATTTCGTTCGGTCTGAAAATTGGAAGTTTTAATAATGATTCATTGTTCACATTCCGTGATTGTTCTAAAAGTGATACCACTTTTTTTTAGGGGGGAGGTATTGTCACGGAATGGTGTAAATGTTGTTAATTAAATACATGTACTCGGGTTTCGTTTCTTTTTCTCTGTACAACGATACTCGAGGGTGATTATAATATGGTCTATGTATTTCGAAATCGTGAGTACGATTCGTCCTGTGCCACACGTGCAAGGTGCCTTTGATAAAGAATAACGAAAATTCTAAAGGTATAAATACGTTACTACATGTAAAGGACCTTTACAATACTAATGGTTTTGTCAGCAAGCGGCCTGCTAAAAGGATTCGCACAACTCCAGCTGTAGGGCTGAGTGAGTGAGTGAAGTTTTGATGGTAGGAATATCCGGGGTGTCCGGTGTTGTCAGAGGGTAGAAACGTCCGTGTGTCCGGAGCGTTTAAGGTGCCGGAGCGTCTACTGTCTAGCGTCCGGAGTGTCAAGAGTGACTAAGGTGACCCAGCTGTAGAGCCGTCAAAGGACCAGGGGGTCCGGAGGGTCTAGTATTTCAAGTGTCCGGACGGTCTAATGTTTCAAGTGATAATAGTATTCCGAGGGTCCGGAGTCTATATTGGTTGTGAAATTGATTCAGAGGAGCTGTGGAGCGGATAAGGTGCACGGGTGACGGAGTGCATCTCCACACATGTATTTTTAGCTGTATGCTAATTTTGGGTTAGTAAGACCCAGTGTATTATTCAGGACTGGAAGGATAGATTGTATATCCGTTCTTGTTTAGTGACATAATTTCGCTACCTGAGCGAATACATTTTTTTTTTACTATGTGTAAAGACTTACATTGTTTACTATTTGAGTGAACTATATTCATCTTTCAATTATTGAATCATTTGTGAAATCATTTATCCTGTATTTTAGGGTTACTGAACTAAATTTATTTGTATATTTTTTCCATCTTTGAAACTGTGCGTTTTAATGTTAAATAGATCCAATATTTGGATTATAAATACGCACACATCTTCATAATCCACTACTCATATAAATCGCCACATTAAATCATATGTGTCGTCAAAACGTGTTCTGTTGTTAATCCGAAATATCCCACCCGGTTATCTTGTTACAAATGGTGTCAGAAGTGGGATCATTTCGGATATAACAGAGCACTGAAATTGTTTTGCTATATTTGTATGCATTCTGTGTGTTTCAGATGCGTTTGACAAAGCACCAAGGTTAGGTAGATACCTAATATTACTTTATTTTTTGTATTTAATATTTTTGTTGCATTTCGTGAAAGAAATACGGTTTGTGGTAATTACGTGGTTTGTATACAACTGCACTTTAAGGTTGGTCACCACCAAACTTTTGAAATGTCTTCTATGAAAGAACTGGTAGAACTGGGGAAACAGTTTGGTTATGAGGGGGAGTCCCTTAGAAATTTCGTTCGTGAAGAACAAGCCCGGGAGAGGGACCAAAGATTAAAGGAGAGGGAATTAGAAAGGGAAAAAATGGAAACCCAGAAGGAAATGATAGAACTAGAGAAACAGGCTGGGAGGGAATTAGAAAGGGAAAAAAGGGAAACCCAGAAGGAAATGATAGAATTAGAAAAGGGTAAGATAGAACTAGAGAAACAGGCTGAGAGGGAAAGGATAGAATGGGAAAGGGAAGCAGACAGGGAGAAGTTAGAAAGGGAAAAACAGGTAAGGTTAGAAACTTTAGAGATGGAAGATAGAAATCGGGAGAGGGAACATCTAAGAAATTCTGAGCTATTGCAAGCTAAAAAAGAGGGGGAACATGATGTTAAACTGAGAGGTCCAAAATTGCCCCCATTTGAAGACGATAAAGATAATATGGATAGTTATCTAAATAGGTTCGAGAGGTATGCTACGGTACAAAAATGGAAGAAAGACGATTGGCCGCTCCATCTTAGCGCGTTATTGAAAGGTAAAGCGTTAGACGTGTATTCGCGTTTATCCACGGCCGATTCGCTCAATTACCCCGTGTTGAAAGAGGCACTTCTCAAGAAATATGAACTAACCGAGCAAGGGTTTCGCAAGAAGTTTAAGTATAGTAAACCAGATAGAGGCGAAACATTCACACAGTTCGTCAGTAGGACTTGCAATTATTTGCAGCGATGGGTGGAATGTGGTAAAGTCGTCAGGACATTTGAGGGTCTTGTCGATTTCTTGCTGCGTGACCAATTGTTAACAACTTGTGGCAAGGAGTTATATTTATTTTTGAAGGAAAGATCCTTCACAAATGTACATGAAATGGCCACACAGGCGGATTTGTTCGCCGAAGCTCGGGGAGGTTCGCAGAATGTCATCACGCGAGATGTCAAAGGTGGGAATCAGGTCAACGACAGAAAACCCAGGGAACCTGAAAAATCTGGTAGGAGTAACCAGGGGAAGCGGAGTGACATGCAATGTTTCATTTGCAAGGAAGTGGGTCATATCTCCCACTATTGTCCTAAGCGGAAGGGACCAGTCCAGAAAGTAGCGGTAGCCATTAGAGGCAGAAGATCGGTAAATGGAAAACTTAATGTTTCCCAGCAAGTTAAGCGGAAAGCGGTGCGTGAACCGGTGGTGCGTTCAGAGACCAGTCGCGATGTGATCCAATCAATCGGCACGTGTATTTTTCCAGAGGCACGGGTGCCGACCGCAAACGGCACTGTTAACGGACAAGAAGTTACCGTTCTACGAGACACGGGATGCACTACTGTAGTCGTGAAACGGAGCTTAGTCCGCGATGATCAATTGCTTGGGTTTAAAATCACCTTGCACGTTGCTTGACCAGACAATCGACCACGTTCCAGTTGCAAGGATAATGATAGATACACCTTTTTTGACCGGGACTGTGGAAGCTTTATGCGTAGCCAACCCGATCTATGAACTGACGATTGGCAACGTACCGGGTTCTAGACTCCCAACCATAGCAGATTTCCGATTCCCTATCATCCAGGCAGTGCAAACTAGGGCTCAGGTAAAGGAGGAAAATAAACCTTTGCGTAAGTTAAAAGTACCGGAAGCCATTACTGATATATTCCGCGAAGAATTCCAAAATGAGCAAAAACGTGACGCGTCTTTACGTGCAACCTCTGAGAAGGCATTAACGGGTACCGTGAGAAAGTGTAAGAACGGGGGTTCCTCTAAATTCCTTGTTCGAAAGGGTTTAATGTACAGGGAATACTCTACATCGGATAGGAAGTTCTTGCAATTAGTGGTTCCCCAGAAATTTAGGGCACATGTATTAAAGGTCGCGCACGAGTCGAGTATGGCAGGTCATTTAGGCGTAAAGAAAACAACGGATAGGGTATTAAGAGAATTTTATTGGCCTGGCGTCAATAGCGACATAGCGCTGTTCTGTCGCTCGTGCGACGTTTGCCAGAAGACGATCTCTAAAGGCAGGGTAACTAGAGTACCGTTAGGTCAGATGCCCTTGATAGATACTCCGTTCAAACGAGTAGCCATCGACATTGTAGGACCAATATTTCCGCATGCAGATCGGAAAAACCGATACATCTTGACACTGGTAGATTACGCTACCAGATATCCAGAAGCCATAGCTTTGCCATCAATTGAAACCGAACGTGTAGCCGAAGCGCTCGTAGACATGTTCAGCAGGGTCGGAGTGCCCGAAGAGGTTCTTACGGATTGTGGAGCGCAATTCACCTCAGATCTTATGGCAGAAATTAGTAGGTTGTTGTCCCTTAAACAGTTACGCACAACACCTTACCATCCTATGTGCAATGGATTGGTCGAGAAATTCAACGGCACATTGAAGCAAATGTTGCGGAGAATGTGTGCGGAAAGACCGAAGGATTGGGATAGATATATGAACGCCCTTCTGTTCGCATATCGTGAGGTTCCTCAGGAAAGCTTGGGTTTCTCCCCGTTTGAACTATTGTACGGTAGGACAGTTCGTGGTCCTATGCGCATACTTCGTGAACTGTGGACAGACGAGGTCGCGGACGAAGAAGTTAAGACCACATACCATTACGTAGTTGATTTGCGCGAAAGATTAGAAAGTACTTGTCAAATGGCGCAAGACGAACTCGCGAAATCTAGTCGTAGGTACGCCAAGTACTACAACCGAGGAACTCGGAGTAAAAAATTTGACGTAGGCGATCAAGTGTTGGTGCTTCTCCCAACGAATAACAACAAGCTGCTAGTCCAATGGAAAGGGCCATATGAAGTCAGACAGGTGAAAGGCGAAATGGATTATATCATTGATATGGAGGGGAAGTCCAAGACATTTCATGCCAATATGCTTAAACTCTACGTAGCGAGACCTGGACAAACGATTGATAAAGGGATTTTGAATGTAGTATGCGTTGCGGTGATAGAGGATAGGTCTGGTGACGAAGCGGAATTCGTCCCCAGCACAGAAATACCCCTTGAATACCCCATGGACGTTGGTAAAGAAAGTATTGACCAGATAAATGTATGCCCTGAGTTATCGGAGGGTCAACGTACACAGATTATGGAGGTTTTGTCCAAATATCCAGATGTGTTCACGGACAGACCAGGCTGTACGGGTCTAATTCGACACGAGATCAAATTGAATACCACTGAGCCTATCAGGATTAAAGGATATCCGATACCCTTTAATGCACGGGAGACAATCAGCGAAGAAGTGATGAAAATGTTAGACCAGGGAGTGATCGAACCTTCAAACTCCCCATACTCGTCCCCCGTGGTGTTAGTCAGAAAGAAAGACGGGACCAACCGGTTTTGCATCGACTTTCGGCAATTAAACAAGATCACCGTATTTGATGCAGAACCAATGCCAGATATGGAAAGTGTATTTTCAAAATTGGCAGGTCATAAATACATTTCCAAATTAGATCTAAGCAAGGGATATTGGCAGATACCCATCGCCGATAATGCCCGCGAGTTAACGGCATTCGCGACTCCCAAAGGACTGTTTCAATTTAAAGTTATGCCTTTCGGTTTAGTCAACGCCGGTGCGTCGTGCGTTCGTCTCATGCGCAAATTATTAAACGGAACGGAAAACGTCGACAGCTTCGTAGACGACATCTTTGTTTACACGCATACATGGGATGAACATGTTAAGGTATTACGGGATCTGTTCGATAGACTTCACATTGCAAATCTTTCAGTTAGGCCTACTAAGTGTAGCATAGGGTATTCCAGTCTGGAATGTTTGGGACATCTGGTAAGTGGACTAGGCCAGTTGCAACATCATCCAGATAAAATAGGAGCAATCAGGGATGCCCCTAGACCAGAGACAAAAAAACAAGTAAGGTCTTTCCTAGGTCTAATCGGGTTCTACAGGAAATTCGTCCCCAACTTTTCGGCTATTGCCAGCCCATTAACGGATTTGACTCGGAAGGGGCAACCGAATAAAGTTTCATGGGGTGTATGCCAGGAAAAAGCGTTTAACACTCTAAAACACAAACTGGTAAGTGCACCAATTTTAAAGTTGCCGGAAATAGATAAACCTTTTGTACTGAGGACTGATGCGTCCGATACGGGTCTTGGGGCTGTTTTGCTACAGGAGCAAGGGGGGATGAAATTGCCCATTGCTTATGCAAGTAGGAAATTGCTCCCTAGAGAGGGAAAGTACTCCGTGATTGAAAAGGAGTGCCTAGGTTTAGTATGGGGAATAGGAAAATTCCATACATATCTTTTTGGGAGGGAGTTTACCTTGCAAACGGACCATCAGCCGCTTTTATATTTGAATAAAGCAAAGGTCACCAATGCCAGATTGATGCGTTGGGCGTTGTCTTTGCAACCATACAGTTTTCGAATCGAGGCAATTCGAGGGTCAGAAAATGTGGGAGCTGATTTTTTAAGTAGGGTGTAATTAGCAAATCATTTCGTTCGGTCTGAAAATTGGAAGTTTTAATAATGATTCATTGTTCACATTCCGTGATTGTTCTAAAAGTGATACCACTTTTTTTTAGGGGGGAGGTATTGTCACGGAATGGTGTAAATGTTGTTAATTAAATACATGTACTCGGGTTTCGTTTCTTTTTCTCTGTACAACGATACTCGAGGGTGATTATAATATGGTCTATGTATTTCGAAATCGTGAGTACGATTCGTCCTGTGCCACACGTGCAAGGTGCCTTTGATAAAGAATAACGAAAATTCTAAAGGTATAAATACGTTACTACATGTAAAGGACCTTTACAATACTAATGGTTTTGTCAGCAAGCGGCCTGCTAAAAGGATTCGCACAACTCCAGCTGTAGGGCTGAGTGAGTGAGTGAAGTTTTGATGGTAGGAATATCCGGGGTGTCCGGTGTTGTCAGAGGGTAGAAACGTCCGTGTGTCCGGAGCGTTTAAGGTGCCGGAGCGTCTACTGTCTAGCGTCCGGAGTGTCAAGAGTGACTAAGGTGACCCAGCTGTAGAGCCGTCAAAGGACCAGGGGGTCCGGAGGGTCTAGTATTTCAAGTGTCCGGACGGTCTAATGTTTCAAGTGATAATAGTATTCCGAGGGTCCGGAGTCTATATTGGTTGTGAAATTGATTCAGAGGAGCTGTGGAGCGGATAAGGTGCACGGGTGACGGAGTGCATCTCCACACATGTATTTTTAGCTGTATGCTAATTTTGGGTTAGTAAGACCCAGTGTATTATTCAGGACTGGAAGGATAGATTGTATATCCGTTCTTGTTTAGTGACATAATTTCGCTACCTGAGCGAATACATTTTTTTTTTACTATGTGTAAAGACTTACATTGTTTACTATTTGAGTGAACTATATTCATCTTTCAATTATTGAATCATTTGTGAAATCATTTATCCTGTATTTTAGGGTTACTGAACTAAATTTATTTGTATATTTTTTCCATCTTTGAAACTGTGCGTTTTAATGTTAAATAGATCCAATATTTGGATTATAAATACGCACACATCTTCATAATCCACTACTCATATAAATCGCCACATTAAATCATATGTGTCGTCAAAACGTGTTCTGTTGTTAATCCGAAATATCCCACCCGGTTATCTTGTTACAAATGGTGTCAGAAGTGGGATCATTTCGGATATAACAGAGCACTGAAATTGTTTTACTATATTTGTATGCATTCTGTGTGTTTCAGATGCGTTTGACAAAGCACCAAGGTTAGGTAGATACCTAATATTACTTTATTTTTTGTATTTAATATTTTTGTTGCATTTCGTGAAAGAAATACGGTTTGTGGTAATTACGTGGTTTGTATACAACTGCACTTTAAGGTTGGTCACCACCAAACTTTTGAAATGTCTTCTATGAAAGAACTGGTAGAACTGGGGAAACAGTTTGGTTATGAGGGGGAGTCCCTTAGAAATTTCGTTCGTGAAGAACAAGCCCGGGAGAGGGACCAAAGATTAAAGGAGAGGGAATTAGAAAGGGAAAAAATGGAAACCCAGAAGGAAATGATAGAACTAGAGAAACAGGCTGGGAGGGAATTAGAAAGGGAAAAAAGGGAAACCCAGAAGGAAATGATAGAATTAGAAAAGGGTAAGATAGAACTAGAGAAACAGGCTGAGAGGGAAAGGATAGAATGGGAAAGGGAAGCAGACAGGGAGAAGTTAGAAAGGGAAAAACAGGTAAGGTTAGAAACTTTAGAGATGGAAGATAGAAATCGGGAGAGGGAACATCTAAGAAATTCTGAGCTATTGCAAGCTAAAAAAGAGGGGGAACATGATGTTAAACTGAGAGGTCCAAAATTGCCCCCATTTGAAGACGATAAAGATAATATGGATAGTTATCTAAATAGGTTCGAGAGGTATGCTACGGTACAAAAATGGAAGAAAGACGATTGGCCGCTCCATCTTAGCGCGTTATTGAAAGGTAAAGCGTTAGACGTGTATTCGCGTTTATCCACGGCCGATTCGCTCAATTACCCCGTGTTGAAAGAGGCACTTCTCAAGAAATATGAACTAACCGAGCAAGGGTTTCGCAAGAAGTTTAAGTATAGTAAACCAGATAGAGGCGAAACATTCACACAGTTCGTCAGTAGGACTTGCAATTATTTGCAGCGATGGGTGGAATGTGGTAAAGTCGTCAGGACATTTGAGGGTCTTGTCGATTTCTTGCTGCGTGACCAATTGTTAACAACTTGTGGCAAGGAGTTATATTTATTTTTGAAGGAAAGATCCTTCACAAATGTACATGAAATGGCCACACAGGCGGATTTGTTCGCCGAAGCTCGGGGAGGTTCGCAGAATGTCATCACGCGAGATGTCAAAGGTGGGAATCAGGTCAACGACAGAAAACCCAGGGAACCTGAAAAATCTGGTAGGAGTAACCAGGGGAAGCGGAGTGACATGCAATGTTTCATTTGCAAGGAAGTGGGTCATATCTCCCACTATTGTCCTAAGCGGAAGGGACCAGTCCAGAAAGTAGCGGTAGCCATTAGAGGCAGAAGATCGGTAAATGGAAAACTTAATGTTTCCCAGCAAGTTAAGCGGAAAGCGGTGCGTGAACCGGTGGTGCGTTCAGAGACCAGTCGCGATGTGATCCAATCAATCGGCACGTGTATTTTTCCAGAGGCACGGGTGCCGACCGCAAACGGCACTGTTAACGGACAAGAAGTTACCGTTCTACGAGACACGGGATGCACTACTGTAGTCGTGAAACGGAGCTTAGTCCGCGATGATCAATTGCTTGGGTTTAAAATCACCTTGCACGTTGCTTGACCAGACAATCGACCACGTTCCAGTTGCAAGGATAATGATAGATACACCTTTTTTGACCGGGACTGTGGAAGCTTTATGCGTAGCCAACCCGATCTATGAACTGACGATTGGCAACGTACCGGGTTCTAGACTCCCAACCATAGCAGATTTCCGATTCCCTATCATCCAGGCAGTGCAAACTAGGGCTCAGGTAAAGGAGGAAAATAAACCTTTGCGTAAGTTAAAAGTACCGGAAGCCATTACTGATATATTCCGCGAAGAATTCCAAAATGAGCAAAAACGTGACGCGTCTTTACGTGCAACCTCTGAGAAGGCATTAACGGGTACCGTGAGAAAGTGTAAGAACGGGGGTTCCTCTAAATTCCTTGTTCGAAAGGGTTTAATGTACAGGGAATACTCTACATCGGATAGGAAGTTCTTGCAATTAGTGGTTCCCCAGAAATTTAGGGCACATGTATTAAAGGTCGCGCACGAGTCGAGTATGGCAGGTCATTTAGGCGTAAAGAAAACAACGGATAGGGTATTAAGAGAATTTTATTGGCCTGGCGTCAATAGCGACATAGCGCTGTTCTGTCGCTCGTGCGACGTTTGCCAGAAGACGATCTCTAAAGGCAGGGTAACTAGAGTACCGTTAGGTCAGATGCCCTTGATAGATACTCCGTTCAAACGAGTAGCCATCGACATTGTAGGACCAATATTTCCGCATGCAGATCGGAAAAACCGATACATCTTGACACTGGTAGATTACGCTACCAGATATCCAGAAGCCATAGCTTTGCCATCAATTGAAACCGAACGTGTAGCCGAAGCGCTCGTAGACATGTTCAGCAGGGTCGGAGTGCCCGAAGAGGTTCTTACGGATTGTGGAGCGCAATTCACCTCAGATCTTATGGCAGAAATTAGTAGGTTGTTGTCCCTTAAACAGTTACGCACAACACCTTACCATCCTATGTGCAATGGATTGGTCGAGAAATTCAACGGCACATTGAAGCAAATGTTGCGGAGAATGTGTGCGGAAAGACCGAAGGATTGGGATAGATATATGAACGCCCTTCTGTTCGCATATCGTGAGGTTCCTCAGGAAAGCTTGGGTTTCTCCCCGTTTGAACTATTGTACGGTAGGACAGTTCGTGGTCCTATGCGCATACTTCGTGAACTGTGGACAGACGAGGTCGCGGACGAAGAAGTTAAGACCACATACCATTACGTAGTTGATTTGCGCGAAAGATTAGAAAGTACTTGTCAAATGGCGCAAGACGAACTCGCGAAATCTAGTCGTAGGTACGCCAAGTACTACAACCGAGGAACTCGGAGTAAAAAATTTGACGTAGGCGATCAAGTGTTGGTGCTTCTCCCAACGAATAACAACAAGCTGCTAGTCCAATGGAAAGGGCCATATGAAGTCAGACAGGTGAAAGGCGAAATGGATTATATCATTGATATGGAGGGGAAGTCCAAGACATTTCATGCCAATATGCTTAAACTCTACGTAGCGAGACCTGGACAAACGATTGATAAAGGGATTTTGAATGTAGTATGCGTTGCGGTGATAGAGGATAGGTCTGGTGACGAAGCGGAATTCGTCCCCAGCACAGAAATACCCCTTGAATACCCCATGGACGTTGGTAAAGAAAGTATTGACCAGATAAATGTATGCCCTGAGTTATCGGAGGGTCAACGTACACAGATTATGGAGGTTTTGTCCAAATATCCAGATGTGTTCACGGACAGACCAGGCTGTACGGGTCTAATTCGACACGAGATCAAATTGAATACCACTGAGCCTATCAGGATTAAAGGATATCCGATACCCTTTAATGCACGGGAGACAATCAGCGAAGAAGTGATGAAAATGTTAGACCAGGGAGTGATCGAACCTTCAAACTCCCCATACTCGTCCCCCGTGGTGTTAGTCAGAAAGAAAGACGGGACCAACCGGTTTTGCATCGACTTTCGGCAATTAAACAAGATCACCGTATTTGATGCAGAACCAATGCCAGATATGGAAAGTGTATTTTCAAAATTGGCAGGTCATAAATACATTTCCAAATTAGATCTAAGCAAGGGATATTGGCAGATACCCATCGCCGATAATGCCCGCGAGTTAACGGCATTCGCGACTCCCAAAGGACTGTTTCAATTTAAAGTTATGCCTTTCGGTTTAGTCAACGCCGGTGCGTCGTGCGTTCGTCTCATGCGCAAATTATTAAACGGAACGGAAAACGTCGACAGCTTCGTAGACGACATCTTTGTTTACACGCATACATGGGATGAACATGTTAAGGTATTACGGGATCTGTTCGATAGACTTCACATTGCAAATCTTTCAGTTAGGCCTACTAAGTGTAGCATAGGGTATTCCAGTCTGGAATGTTTGGGACATCTGGTAAGTGGACTAGGCCAGTTGCAACATCATCCAGATAAAATAGGAGCAATCAGGGATGCCCCTAGACCAGAGACAAAAAAACAAGTAAGGTCTTTCCTAGGTCTAATCGGGTTCTACAGGAAATTCGTCCCCAACTTTTCGGCTATTGCCAGCCCATTAACGGATTTGACTCGGAAGGGGCAACCGAATAAAGTTTCATGGGGTGTATGCCAGGAAAAAGCGTTTAACACTCTAAAACACAAACTGGTAAGTGCACCAATTTTAAAGTTGCCGGAAATAGATAAACCTTTTGTACTGAGGACTGATGCGTCCGATACGGGTCTTGGGGCTGTTTTGCTACAGGAGCAAGGGGGGATGAAATTGCCCATTGCTTATGCAAGTAGGAAATTGCTCCCTAGAGAGGGAAAGTACTCCGTGATTGAAAAGGAGTGCCTAGGTTTAGTATGGGGAATAGGAAAATTCCATACATATCTTTTTGGGAGGGAGTTTACCTTGCAAACGGACCATCAGCCGCTTTTATATTTGAATAAAGCAAAGGTCACCAATGCCAGATTGATGCGTTGGGCGTTGTCTTTGCAACCATACAGTTTTCGAATCGAGGCAATTCGAGGGTCAGAAAATGTGGGAGCTGATTTTTTAAGTAGGGTGTAATTAGCAAATCATTTCGTTCGGTCTGAAAATTGGAAGTTTTAATAATGATTCATTGTTCACATTCCGTGATTGTTCTAAAAGTGATACCACTTTTTTTTAGGGGGGAGGTATTGTCACGGAATGGTGTAAATGTTGTTAATTAAATACATGTACTCGGGTTTCGTTTCTTTTTCTCTGTACAACGATACCCGAGGGTGATTATAATATGGTCTATGTATTTCGAAATCGTGAGTACGATTCGTCCTGTGCCACACGTGCAAGGTGCCTTTGATAAAGAATAACGAAAATTCTAAAGGTATAAATACGTTACTACATGTAAAGGACCTTTACAATACTAATGGTTTTGTCAGCAAGCGGCCTGCTAAAAGGATTCGCACAACTCCAGCTGTAGGGCTGAGTGAGTGAGTGAAGTTTTGATGGTAGGAATATCCGGGGTGTCCGGTGTTGTCAGAGGGTAGAAACGTCCGTGTGTCCGGAGCGTTTAAGGTGCCGGAGCGTCTACTGTCTAGCGTCCGGAGTGTCAAGAGTGACTAAGGTGACCCAGCTGTAGAGCCGTCAAAGGACCAGGGGGTCCGGAGGGTCTAGTATTTCAAGTGTCCGGACGGTCTAATGTTTCAAGTGATAATAGTATTCCGAGGGTCCGGAGTCTATATTGGTTGTGAAATTGATTCAGAGGAGCTGTGGAGCGGATAAGGTGCACGGGTGACGGAGTGCATCTCCACACATGTATTTTTAGCTGTATGCTAATTTTGGGTTAGTAAGACCCAGTGTATTATTCAGGACTGGAAGGATAGATTGTATATCCGTTCTTGTTTAGTGACATAATTTCGCTACCTGAGCGAATACATTTTTTTTTACTATGTGTAAAGACTTACATTGTTTACTATTTGAGTGAACTATATTCATCTTTCCATTATTGAATCATTTGTGAAATCATTTATCCTGTATTTTAGGGTTACTGAACTAAATTTATTTGTATATTTTTTCCATCTTTGAAACTGTGCGTTTTTATGTTAAATAGATCCAATATTTGGATTATAAATACGCACACATCTTCATAATCCACTACTCATATAAATCGCCACATTAAATCATATGTGTCGTCAAAACGTGTTCTGTTGTTAATCCGAAATATCCCACCCGGTTATCTTGTTACACCCCCACCATTTATATTGGCCACCATGTATAGCCTGTGCTGAAAAATGGCGTTAAACGCTACAACAACAACAATTTTCTACAGTGATACCTGGGTTTAGTATCGACTATGTGAATCTGATGTTGGTATTGTGCATACTTATTGTTTGAGGTGAAGGATGTGAATGAGAAAGTCCTAATGTGGTTATCAGGATGGTTTCAGTTTCATCGTCATTCATTTACAGCTTCTTACATGTCATCCAAGGCTTTACCTCCGAAATGCTCCTCTCTACGTCTAGTATTTTAGCCTCAACATCAGTTGGGTAGCTAGATTTGTATATGTGTCTTCCAGTAGTACAACTAGTGAAACAATGGATGTTGATCTATGACAGTTGAGAGCGGCTGATTGTATATAATGAAGAGAATGGATCTGAGAACAGATCCTTGTGTAACACCGAAACATAAATCAACTAGGCTGGAATGTTTTCCATTTAAAGAACACAAGTTTTGTCCTGTTCATCACGCAAACAGAACATAAACCATAATAAGACCAAATCCATCATGGAGACGGTGAAGTATTATATCATGGTCTACTGTGTCAAATGCCAAGGACAAATCAAAGAGGGCGAGAGGACTGTAATCTTTCCACTATCTTAAGCAGGGAGACGCTTTTTAATTACTGTGGCGAGGGAGATATGCAGACTTTACATTGCTAAAAAGACTATTTGAATTTAGATGAGATTCAAGTTGGGATAGAACAACTTTGTTCTAAGAACTTGATGGACTGCATTTTGCAACAAAAGAAATTTACAAGCAGGTCCGGAAGGTAGCCTAGAGAAAATATTGTTGGAGGTGGTGTACATTTATTCCTTGGTATTTGCTTCTTCCGAAACTGGAATAGCTCTTTGCAGCTGGAACTTTCAGTGATTTTATTACTGTAATAGGTGGATTTTACTGCATGAACTATGTTAGTGACTTTCTTCTTGGCAGCTTCGTAGACCTGTTTATGCATAATGATGATGGTTGAAGGCCAAATCCTGTCAGACATACGGAGTTTACTTTTAGCAGGGCGTAGCTTGTTTATGGGTGGGTTGGCTAACCGACTGTTTGAGGTTTAAGACGTGAATATAATCAAGGGGTCTTGATGTGTATGGGTTTCCAGGACAGTCAAAGTGAAGGTAGAAATCTCCAAGAATAATCAGGTTGCCACCTGTCAAATTCCGGTCAGGAAACATCTCCAAAGACAAGACCCTAAAGTAAATAAGAGTTAAGCATATTAGAACATCTCACATGTATAGTCAATCAGATCTAAATTTGCTTAAGGCCTCTTTCTTTTTCCTGCGTTTGCATTTTATCTCTTTTCTTTCTTTTACGTTTGTAATTTCATCCCCATTTCTTTCTCATCTTTTGAAATTTGCATTTGTTTCTGACTTTCCACTTTTTTAAGCTCAAGATTTTTAAAAACTTGATTTTATTCTTGATTTTTATTTTCAATTCCATAACTTGCAGGTTTGTGCCAGAAGCAAAGTACCTTTTGCCCAAAATATTCTTCTTTACCAAATAATGAACCTAAATATTTATTATTTCTTGTTTTAACAAATATGGCTTTGCACCTGAAAGATGGTATTGTCTGGAACGTTGGAGCAATTCGTCCTTTTATTAAAACTCTAACTTTTCCTGGCTAGGATTTAAAATACAATTTTCCACTTTAGTTTACATCGTAAAAGCTTGTTGGTTTCACTTTGTAAAGTCAGAAAGATATGGGACAATGATAATATCAGTTTCAACACAATTTCAAATTCTCTGAAATTCGTATCTCCATTTAGCCCCCAAATTTATGTTACGACTCGATGATCACAAACTTAAGTAGCAGAAGAGAAGCAAAACCAATAAGTTTTATTAAACATAACAAACAGGTTAATTATGAAAGTTATAAATGAAACATATGAGAGGAACTCAAAGTATTATAAAGTGAATCCAATTTAGTCCTTATAAAGGTCTATGAAAGTTCTAAATGAAGGAAATGTTCCTCATAAATTTCAAGATTGGAAATGTACTGGTCCTCCAAGAACTGTGACGTTTTCAAGCTGGCCCTGTCCTGAATTCCTTCTATAATAGTTTCAGACTAATAGTATAGTCCAAATAATGAGCACTTTCCATTTACGCTGAATAGTCAAATAAAATGTTTTTTCTCTCTAAAACTATCTAAATATAACATAAAATACGTCTACAGACTTCCAACAGGAACACAATAAGTATGATGACTCCAAAATTCGGAATGAAACTGCGTGCTTAACTTTCTCCTTGTATATACCATTTGTTGCGACAGTACTTCGGAACAAACCCCACGTTGTAGCATACACTATTGATTTTCCGTCGAATTAAGCATAGTGAATATTATTTACATAACCTCACGCAACCAATGGGAAGCCACATAATTTCCAAAACATCGATGCATCACTGTTAAACTACACTATATACTCCATTTTCAGTCTTATTAAGATTATTACTGCTAATTGTCAACACGTACGTAAACATATATTTCTAAATCATGTGTAATACAATACTCATCACATGGGCCAGACTGAACTAAAGGAGCTTTTTGCTTAAGTGTGTCTTTTAAATGCCCCAAAGAGCAGACACCTAGTAATTTTCTCAAGAAAGAAAGCAAATGAACTGGAAATTACCAAGCTTAAGTTGGAAGATGGAGTAATACTTTAACTGCAATGATTTTGAAATTTATGAAGATCTAAATTTAACAACTTAAAAGTCAACCTTTTACATTATGTTGCTACATTTGCAAAAACGGTATTAACTACGCAAATAAATAGGATATCAGGGCTGATCAAATACTCTTTCTACATACTCGTCCATGACAAACGGTTTCATAAAATTCACTTGTCTCACCTTAATATTGACACGTTCCAATACTATAATCTCTTCCAAAGATTTGATGAAATGTTTGGTCTTTATTCCATAGATATAAGAAAGGAATTAATATGCAACATTAATTATTAAAGAATTAACATTTTTCACAAATATTGGTTGATGCTAAATATTTCGCTGCTTTATGTTTATATGTTTTGCTCCTGGAGATGGATCTGGTGACTGTTTGTATGCCCTCATTTTTGCTGTTAATTCCAGATTGAGAAAAATCTGCCGGTCTTTCCTTCCATATTTCATTACATCTGCCCTCTCATGCACTGTTTCAGTTTCTATCCTCTACCAATTTCGGATATTGTTTACAATAACTGCAATCAAAGTAAAACAATTCAAGCCAACATTTGAACCATCCACTTTCACATGAAAACTTTTTCTCCTGATGTTTCTTATTTCTGTCCTTATGAAAATATTTTAGCAAACTTATTTTATTCATGGAGTAAATATAAGGTCGCCTGACAACTAATTCTAAAGTGATCACATGTTGTCGTTTAAAAACAGAGGCAGCTCATTGATTAACGCCATCATTTCAAGTGAAAAGTAAATATCACACGTGGAAGTTAATCCTGTATATTGATCTAAGAACTAAACAACCATGACTGTCATTTAACCATTTCATAAATAAACCAATGCTTATTTCCCATTGCTTTAAAAGAGAATGGGTGGGTGCGTGATACTTGCACAGTGGGTAAACACTATGTCGTCCGCATCCAATATGTTTAATATCTATTTATAATATTCGCCCACGAGCCCCTCGAAAATTGGGTAAAAAAATGCGCCCTTCCATCACTACATAATAGACATATACAGATTTATCCAAACCTTACAGAACACTATAAACTACATCATTCCTTTTGTGAAAAACAGACTCTAAATGTTGCCCATATAAAAAATAGGAATTTTTTAATCACAGCCAGGTACCTACGGCTTATGGAAAGCCGCTATGGAAAGCCGCAGGTACCCAGCGATGATCAAAACCTTTTCCCTATATTTTTATAACGGCAACAATTAGCGGCTCCGACAACAATTAGCGATTAGTGATTAAAAATGTTCTCTATAGTTTGATATGGACTACAATTAGCGGCTCCTAAAACACCTTTTTAATCTACGGCTCCGTTTATAAAAATCACAATTAACGGCTCCAAAACATCCGAAGCACAGTCTTCTAACTGTAATCACCGGCTCCTTCAACAGTAAAGCTCCTAATATTTTTTTATCTCAGTCCTTACTACCGAAAGAGATTTCAACTCAAAAACAAGATTTACTAATTATAATCACCGGCTCCCTCAACAGTAACGCCGCTGACAATTATGATCTCCAGCTATACTACTAAACGAGAGTTGAACTCATAAACGAGATGTTAATCACGTGTTTTATATACGGAATACCACTATCTTATCCACATCAGTGTGTTCTATCTTATCAGAGTGAGCATTTTAGCGAGTTGTATATAGCTTAGAAGACCAAATCTCTGTCATCCAATATTATTCTTTGCAAGGTATTTTTCCAATTAACAAAGAATATAAACTAATTTGTTGGCGCGGATCTGTTAAAATATTTAAAATTATCTTGGCTAAACCAAGAAATTGTCATGTATGTGTATAATGCAAGACCTCAAAATTAAGTATCTCAGGGAAGGGTGGGGTAGGGGGTTATTACGTAATTTGGATTCAAGATCTTGTGATAAGTTTTATTGATCCCTAAATGACCAGCCAATGCAGTTTCATGGGTAAACTAAGTATTTCCTGTCTGTAAGATTTTGGAACTACAATTTGATATTTCACTGACCTTTCGTCATCAGCAGGTACCTCGTGAGGTCTCCATTTTCTCATAAGAATTCCATTTTTAATGAAATAACAGACAGGAACTTAAGTAGCTTCAGTTTCACAAATGGCCCTTTTAAACAAACAGGAGATCTCTGGATCTTTTTCCTGTTCGACGACAAGTGATTGTCGTTTATCACCCTGATTAGAAAAAAGAGATGGACTCGTTGAAAGAGGATCACTGTGATCAATACCTTCTGATTGATCCAAACAAGGAGTGAAAGTGACCTTATCAAAAGCCTGACTAATACATGTGTCAGCTAAAGGAATACTTTCTTTATCAACATCATTCTCAAGAGCTTTCTTTGCCACAGCTCTGGTAACTGTATAATCTGGGAATAAATCAGGGTATTCTTTTTCAACTGGATCGACTTTCTGATCCAAGCAAGGCTTGTCAGTTACAAGTGGATTAACCACAACCTTGTCTCCAGCTAGATCGTTGCCTAGTAATAAATTAATGCCCTCAACGGGTAAAACAGAGACTGTTCCGACTGTCACTGGTCCTGAGACTTAGTCTAATGACAAATTTACACAATTGACATTAATATTAACAAAGCTGCACTCTACTTCCTGAATAAGAACACTCTCATTAGAAGAAAACTTCTTAGAAAAAGGCCAAGTACCTGACAATAAAAGACTCTGAGAAGCTCATGTGTCCCTTAAAATATTAATAGTGATAGGAATGGCTAAATCACCCAAGAGTGATATAGAAACCTTTGATATGAACGGTTCATAATTCTTCATCATCAAATCAGACTGGGGTTTATTAGACCCAACAAACGTATTGCTTTCAATACATGACCGTGACGATGACCTGTTGGAAATAAGAGCATTTGGAATAGGTCTGTCTTGATTCTGATGCCTATTTTACAATTTGTAGCAATCAGAAATAACGTGTCCTTTTTTCCTGCAATAGGTACACTTAGGAAGATACAAGGATCTTGAATAAAGCTTCTCTGAAGTTAGATTTTTAGGAAGTTGTGCCAGTTTGAGTTTTAAAGGGCTCGTATAAGGCTGGAATACTTTCCTGCCAGAAGACTGTTCAGTAAAAGTCTTATTTACAGAAAGAACATAATGAGGCAAAGAATACTCATCAGCAGCTCGAGAAGCATTTTCCAAGGTTTCAATCTGATGCTCGTCAAGATATGGCTTAATGTCACTATGGACACAGTTTTTGAAATCTTCAAGTAATATACGTTGTTTGAGACTTTGATAATCTTGTCCAACTTTTATGGCAAAGCACCATCTATCAAATAACTACTCTTTTTCTCTAGCAAATTCGACATGAGTTTCTCCAGCTTCCTTTCTATAGTTTTTGAATTTTTGCCGATAAGCTTCAGGGACTAACTCATAACCCCTTAAGAGGCATTCTTTAACCGTATCATAGTCACCACTTTGTTGAAACGGTAGTGAATGGCAAATATAACTAGCTTTACCAGTGAGTAAACATTGTAAAATTCAGTCAAATGCTGCCTTGGTCATTTCAAATTTTCAACAACTTTTTCAAAATAAGGCAAATATTTGTCTATTTCGTTTTCTCTGAAAGGGGGCACTAATCTAATATTCTTTGCAAGATCAAAACTTAAGTTTGGATTTGAAGTATGAATGTGATTTTCACTTGCCAGTTCCATTTCTTTCATTCTACACTAATATTCCCTCTCTTGCTTCTCTTTCTCCACCTGTAAATGCATTAGCTCATTTTGTAACTGCATTTGTCTTTCTTTCTCTTTTTCTTCCGCTTGTAATTGCATTTGATTTTCTTTCTCTCATTCCTGTCTCTCACTCTCCTCTTTCACATATTGTAACTGCATTTGTTTTTCTTATAACTGCATTCGCATCTCTCTCTTTCATCTTTTTGAAGTTTCCAGCTTCCTTAACTCCATCTTGTATTTTAATTGTAATTCCTTCATTTTTATGTCAGTCTGATACAGACTTACTGATCGAAACCAATGCACTTTTATCCAAAACATTCTTTTCTACCAAATGCTGAACTAAAATATTTCTTATTTCTTGTTTCGTTAAGGAAGCCTTTACCTCAGAAAGATCGTATTTTATGGCAAATTGCATTCATTCGTCTTTTTTGAAAAGATCTAATTGTTCCTGTGTAGGATTTAAAATAAAGATTTCTACTTTTGATGACATTTTAGAAAAAGCTTGCCGATTTCACTAAAGATTTCAAAAACTAGCGGAATTCAAATTTCAAAAAAAAACGTTTTCTGAAAAATTCTATCCAAAATGCAAAATTATCCCGGTCGACCCCCCAGTTCTTATGTTAAGTGATTTGGGATCGAAAAACAGTAACACAAGAAAGAATGAAAACAACACGCTTTGAAAATTGTAACAAATTATTTCTTTGCCTGGATAAATACTGTAAAAATGAAGAAAAAATAAGAAGTTACGGTTTGCAGAAACAAATCCCAAAAAATACAAGAATAATCCATGAATAACTTTTTTGAAGTCCTAATAATGACATGTTCTAATGATTCCAACTTCGAGTCGAAACGAAGCATCCAAGATGGAAGGCTATGACGTAATCTGTAGCCTGTACTGTGTTTACGTCTACAGTTCCTTGAACAAACGCAATAATTTATCCTCCGGTGTTGGAAATCAAAAAAAATATTTTTAAGAAATATCCTTGTTCAAGAATTCTGTATGAATACAATAATAGTTCCAGAGAAACGAATTAATCTTTTAGAGTCCAAATTATCTGGAGAAAAAAATTAACATATAGCTAAAAAAAACTCAAAATTTGTAATACTTCAATACGGGTCACAACAGAAGAAAACAACTTGACATCAAGTGTTTAAAATCCCGGACTATCAGGCCTCTCTCTCTCTCTCTCTCTCTCTCTCTCTCTCTCTCTCTCTCTCTCTCTCTCTCTCTCTAAACATCACTATTAATACTAAGTATTTCGCAATTTCGGAAATGCCTAATTGCGAAATAGAGGATGACGTGATCATGTTTACATGTAAAAGTCACATAGCTCCTGTATGTCCTTGATAAGAACCAATCATTTTACTCTTAGAAAAAGTTGTTTACTTGACCTTCAATCAAGGACAGGAACTAAGTCAAAAATAGAAACAAGTGTTTCTATTATTAGGTATCTAAGGAAAATTCAGATCAAACTGAATTTTCTGGAAAATATCAAATTCCTAGTAAACAAAATTGCATTACATTGACATGTAAAGAAAATGAAAAGATTCCAGAACCCATAAACAATAAAATCAAATCCAACACGAATTAAACCAAATATAAATTAAATCGAATATATGTAACAGTATGTATGTATCTATGCATGTATGTATGTATGCATGTATGTATGTATGTATGTATGTATGTATGTATGTATGTATGTATGTATGTATGTATGTATGTATGTATGTATGTACGCGTGCTTGCATGCATGCATGCATGCATGGATGAATGAATGGATGGATGGATACATTGTTCACAGTGCAAAGAGAGACAATAGTTAGAGGAAGAAGAAATTGAAAGAATGTCTTGCTGATTATATCTACGGTTATATCAAAGAGCTATAACATACGTGCTCTGCATAAGTCCTGCCGTGCATCTGTTGCACTTCATTTCGTCTTTAGCCAGACTAATGTTTCACTTGTTAGCTCAATTACAGGGCATACCACATCATGACCCTATTTCCTCCTGGTGATACGGGTAAAAAAATTTTTGCTCTGCTCCTATCACCAATCCGTTGTATTAACTTTCCATCCCTATTTAAACCTGGTACTTTACTTGTTAGCTAATATACAGGGCATACCGTAATAGTGACCCAATACTACTCATATAGGTGAGAAAGAAAACCGTATGAATGGAAATGCAAGTCCACAATGTGTATGTACTATATTTTGCTTGCGCTTTGTCTAGCATACTGTATCATTACATGGTTAGGATGACCATTTATACTTATCAACCTATAATTCTTTTCACTGAGAACATTCTAGATGCCTTACGAAAAGGCTGTTACAGTCCACTGCTCTTCTTTAAAGCAAAATTATATAAATTTTTAATTTAAATTAAATTTTTTAATTTAATTAAATTTCTTTTTCTTCTTCTTCTTCACCATCATCTTTTTTCCTCTTATTGTTATTATTATCATTATTATTTATATCATTATCATTATTATTTATATTATTATTAGTAGTAGTAGTAGTAGTAGTGAATGGGGCCACCATAGGGACAATGGGAATTAGCATTACAGACACACACACCCGGGCCACTATAGGGACTATGTAAATTTAACATGGAAAAAAACCCTGGGCCACTATAGGGACAATGAAATTTAACATGGGAATAGAGTTTGGGCTTGTTTAGGGACAAGGGGAATTTAACATGGGGAATAGAGTTTGGGCTTGTCTAGGGACAAGGGGAATTGAACATGGGAATAGAGTTTGGGCTTGTCTAGGGACAAGGGGAATTGAACATGGGAATAGAGTTTGGGCTTGTCTAGGGACAAGGGGAATTTAACATGGGGAATAGAGTTTGGGCTTGTCTAGGGACAATGGGAATTTAACATGGGAATAGAGTTTGGGTTTGTCTAGGGACAAGGGGAATGGAACAGGGGACTATAGTGTGGGTCTGTCTAGGGACAATGGGAATTTAACATGGGGAATAGATCGTGGGACTGTCTAGGGACAGTGGGAAATTTAACATGGGGAATAGATCGTGGGACTGTCTAGGGACAATGGGAAATTTAACATTACGGAAACCCCTGGGGGGATATAGCCTCAAGGGAATTTAACATATGGAAATTGAACATGGTGGATCTCTATAGCGTCAAGGGGAATTGAACATGGTGGGACTGTCTAGGGACAATGATGGTAGAGGGTCAAACACAACAGAGACAGAAACATACATACACTAGTACAAGCGTGACATTTATATATAAAGCATTACCAAGACCTGAAATCTTGCTGGGGTGTTCAAAAATTTGCATAATAGTAATGATGCTATAAATAGCTATCATCAGGGAAATGCTCAACGACAAAATGAATGTGACTAGAAGTAATGTTAAAATGACGAAATTGTCCCAAAATTTAAAGGAAAATAAACATATCCCCGAAAATTAAGTTACAATGGTTTAGACTAAAATGGATACAATTAGTAACTACTTACAATATCAACTTGTGCGACGATCGCGGATAGACACCCATGTATCTATTTATAGCTATAATCAGCTGAAATTCATATGAAATCCCACTATCTATTTATAGCTCCAACTTGTGGGTTATTCCTTTGGAAAATCCCACTGTCTTTTTATAGCCTCAGCTTGAGTGACGTTCCTGTTTATGAACTCTAGTACATATGTATAGCTACAACCTGTGGAAATCCCCAAGTCCATATTTATAGTCTTAAAATTTCTAGCGTCAGTGACGTCATTGTACTGAACACTAGGGGATAAATGACAACAGTGTTGCAAGTGGCTGACCTGAATACGCGCTACTGTAGGTAGGTAGGTAGAGTGTATTTGATAGGGATAAAGTGAGTTTTATAGGAACAAACAGAGGCCAATACACACACTCACACACACACAACGTACGCGCGCAGACATACGCGCGCGCACACACACACACACACACAAACACACAAACACACTATAAAATGGATACAATTAGTAACTACTTACAATATCAACTTGTGTGACGATCGTGCATAAATACCTATGTATCTATAATCAGCTGAAATTCATATGAAATCCCACTATCTATTTATCGCTCCAACTTGTGGGTTATTCCTTTGGAAAATCCCACTATCTTTTTATAGCCTCAGCTTGAGTGACATTCCTGTTTATGAACTCTAGTACATATGTATAGCTACAACCTATTGAAATCCCCAAGTCCATATTTATAGTCTTAAAATTTCCAGCGTCAGTGACGTCATTGTACTGAACACTAGGGGATAAATGTCAACAGTGTTGCAAGTGGCTGACCTGAATACACGCTACTGTAGGTAGGTAGGTAGAGTGTATCTGATAGGGATAAAGTGAGTTTTATAGGGACAAACAGAGACCAATACACACACACACACACACACACACAACGTACGCGCGCAGACATACTCACTCACACACACACACACACACACACACCCACACACACACAGAGGCAAGAGGAAAAATCAAACCCCAAATATATTATCAACACAGAAGGGAGATAATACAAACCCCAAATAAACTATCCACACAAACGTACGCGAACGCATACAAACCCCAAATATACTATCCACACAAACGTACGCAAACTCATACAAACCCCAAAATCTACTATCCATACAAACGTACGCGAACGCATACAAACCCCAAATATACTATCCACACAAACGTACGCGAACGCATACAAACCCCAAATATACTATCCACACAAACGTACGCAAACTCATACAAACCCCAAAATGTACTATCCATACAAATGTACGCGAATTCATACAAACCCCAAATATACTATCCACACAAACATACGCGAACGCATACAAACCCCAAATATACTATCCATACAAACGTACGCGAACGCATACAAACCCCAAATATACTTTCCATACAAACGTACCCGAACGCATACAATTCCCAAATATACTATCCATACAACGTCGCTAACTCGGACAACCCCAAATATACGATCTACACTCGGGAGGAAGAAGAAAAAACCAACCAAATATACGATCTACACAACGTACGCGAATGCACAGAGAGAGAGAGAGAGACACACACACACACACACACACACACAGGGAAGAGGAAAAAACGAACCCCAAATATACTATCCACACATAAGGGATGATAATACAAGCCCCAAATATACTATCTACACATGGAAGAGGAAGAATACAAATCCCATACCTACTATCCACACGGAGGTGAGATGTAAAGAAAATAAACCCCATATCTACAATCTACGCAGAGGGAAGAAATAAATAACCCAATATACACTATCCTCAAAGAGGGAAGAGGAAAAAGCCATAATATACTAACTACATAGAGGGAAGAAGAAAACCTTTATACACTATCCACACGGAGTGAAGAAATAACCCTTTATATATACTATCAACATAGAATGAAGAAAATAGTTCATTATATTCCATCAACACAGTGAAGAAGAAAAAGTTTTTTGAAAGCACCTAAGCCCTCACCTGCAATGACCAATTCTGCCAAGCACCTACACCCCACCCCATCCCCAACACTACAAAACCCATTTAACCAGTTATTTTATGGCATCAGTGTGTGATTTAGGAAACATCAAGACACAAAATGATGGATGAATAGACTGACTATTGTTTACCGACTTGCATGCCTAAAGAGCGTGCGTGAATGAAAACATCCTTTCATTTCAATTCTAACTAAAACCTGTTCCAGAGGGATAGAGATAGGTGAAAGAGCACAATTTCATAAAGTGTGAGTAAAAAATAAATCACGCCATCCTTATTATAGAATGTCAAGACTAAGAGACACTTACGTTTTCTTTCTGGTCTATTCTCTTTTAGAAGGTAGTATGAAATTTCACATCAGGGCCAACGCATCGGCTCACATTGTCAATTTTTCCATTTCCATGTCTTTACTGGCACAAGTTCTTCATCATCTTCAATTTCTTCTTCTTCTGAATCCCTCTTCTCTTTTTCGTTTTGTTTCTGTTTCTTCTCTTTTCTCGTAGGGCACTCTGAATCCCAGTGTCCTTTCTCCCGAAAACGATATTAGGTATCTTGACTTTTGTTTCTCTTTCTTAGACGAAGCAGGTATTCTGGAGACAAGTACCCATTTACCTTTGCAGATATAGCAAACTTCATTAGCACTTACACACTTTCGTATGACTCTCATCAAATCAACGACCAAAAGAGTAAGTTTTGTTGCCACTTTCGCATGTAAATTATGCTTTCGTATGACTTTTAGCAAATATTTGACCAGCAGGTCGATCTGTGCTGACTCTTCCATCTTCTTGATTGTTTGAGAGTGGAATGAATACTCTGACGCTAAGACACTCTCCTTATATACAGGGACCTGCTGCGTATGAAACCTAGTCAAATGTAATTTTGCAATAAGATGAAACGATTTCATTGAGAAAGTAAAAGGCAATGATGTACCGTATCGCCTCACACAAAACCTGAAGTGTTAGCTCATATCCGTGTCAGCGATTTCGAAGACGACATAACTGAGCTTTAATCAATGCTCTCCATTTGTGCCACAAAACCACGAGTCCTGATTCACGCCAAAAGAAATTTCGTTCGATCCATAAAAAATAGTATCACATCTGAGAAACGCAAAAACGAACTTCCAGAAAACTGAGAACGACGGCTTACACCTACAACGTGAAATGTATGAGTTCAAGTAGTGCGTAAAACTTAGCCAAATTAAATTTTTATAGTCAAGACGAAACGATTTCTTTTCGAACAAGAAAGCAGACACCAAGCGACAATGGCGATCCGTGTCACACAACACTTTTCAAAATGTATATTATCAGAGGTTTGTTCTAGCGATCTGCACGGTTAAATTAAATGTTGATGTATTTTGCAATAAGACGGACACAATTTCCATGGGATCGCCCATGGTACGATTGTTCGTGCATCAGTTTAATTTTTTAAAATATTTTTTTATATAAATCGCCTATAGGATAGACCCAGTAAAGCATGGCCATTCTCGTCACTGTCTGAATAGCTACTCAAGTCAATTCGAAGTGAACGCGGTAAGAAAATAAGTATAGCCAATGAAATGGCTTACGACGGGTGATGCATTGTTTTGTTCTAGGACTGTGTGGCATAATAATCCCTATGTTCTTGCGTTGTTACCATTACAGTGCAGACAGACTGAAATGTGAACTTACAAGCCCTCTTTGTGTGTGTTGTACCATTTCTTCTTACGACATCAAAATACTGAGCATCACAGTATTGGTTCGCGTTTTCAAGCTGACCATTTTTTTATATCTCACTTAAACATTTTAACATAAACACTCACACTCACATCGGTAGAGTCAGAACAGACGTGTTACAGTATTGAGGGGCATTATATCTTTTTTTTTTTCTTCAAACTAATAAATTTGGGGTTTGTATGAAGTAAAGAACCGAAAGTACAGTGAACCTCAAGGATGATGACCCAATCTGTCGGTCTATTGATGCGTGTATTTACTTAAGAAGAAATATGACCTCTAAAACACAAAGAGATACGGCAAGCATGATTAAAATGAACACAACGATGTTTTCCTTCACGCCCGTGTGATTTAGAGTTTCAAACTTGGTCTCCTTTTGTAGGGCTTGAAATAATATAAAAACTGAAAAATCTTAAGCACTTTGCTATAGATAATTTCATCAACAGACTAAACAACATAAATACCGTTACAACAATAGAAAGCCTTAAATCTTCTATCAAAAAGAAATCCATCAAAAAATTAAAGATTAACGATAACTAACCAATGAAACCGAATTTAACAAAGGCAATGACATGTGACGAAATGCCTCTCACTTTGGAAAGGTAGGCGAATGCACTCTGTCATGCACCATCAACTTGAAAAAAATTATAAACAGAGAGAAACCTGAATTCAAAATTCAGTTGTTTTTTCTTCAAAATTGTTTCGTTTCTTTTTTCTTTTTTTGGAACAAATCTAAGCACTAATATAGAGTGGAAAAGGGAAAATTTCTGAAAAAATGAGGGGATATTCCTAACGTTCATAACCACCTATATATGCTTGGACTTGTCTGTGACTTATCCACAAAACAAGATGTACATATTTCTGGTCAAGCTGCAAGTGTGTGCGTGTTTTTGAAAATGGTAAAAATTGGATATACAATTTTCTCGTGACACTTATAAAGTGAAGAGTCTGTGCAAGTGTCAAAAGCCAAAGTCATATAAGTTTTGTATTTTGTACGGCTTGTAAAGATTTCCACTTTAGAAAATGTGAAGTATCACAAGTTATTATCACAAACAGAAGTGGTATATAGAGGCTTGCAAGAAAGAAAATAACCCAGACAGTTGGTGTCATCAAGAGTGCTAGAGACGGTACCCGAACTTGCTTGCTTGCTTACTTGAATTAAAGTGATTTTCGCTCCAATGGAGCATGCATCGCTGGTTTAATAACGCACCGCGTGATTTTTAATTACTCTTGGGGAAGGAAAGAGAGCCTCATCCCCCAGGCTTTTATGTACTCACAGACTATTTTAAAATTTAGCCACTGAGGTATAGGACTAACTAGTCCTTAACAACCTGACTGAAAGGCTTTAAACATGAGTGGGAATTGTCTCACCACACACATTTTTCTGTCCGAGCGTGGTAAAGGAGGGAAAAGGTGCTCAGCAAGATAGCCATGGATGTTAAGTACTCACCAAAACGCTAGCCCGTACTTATTTCAAATCAAGACATGTCACCAAAAAAGACGCCTTGTACGACATCAAAGGCATTGTCAAACGCAGAAACCGTAAAGTGGGCAAACGATGTGTCAAAGAAGTCAAAGTACGTTGGAAAGGATATCCGCCCAGTTTTCATTCTTGGATCGACGCTTCGCACGTCATCGACTATAAAAAGAAGTGACCATCATTCCCTTTCACACAGAATCAGCTACTGCGATCACTCCTTCACCCAATTCTTCTCTGCAAGATTTACAAAAACAACCCTTGTGGGTGTGGTATGGAGAACGTGTGCCTAAAACGCAAATCGTCTTTTTCTGCCAAACCTTCGTGGTGTATTGTGTCATCGGTGCAGCCATTACCAATTTGAGTTTGCAACAAGGAGACAAACAATTGTGGACCATTGTAATGAGCAGTTGCATCGGTTACCTGCTTCCTAATCCCTCCCTGAAATTCTCCTCGAACGGGAACCAGGGGATCCTTGTGTCCAGTGTCAGTGCCAGTCACCACTCCAACAACAACCCCATTTTGGGCGGAGACACTCCTCTGACTTCCAGTAACACCTCGGACAGCCACAAAACTCTAGAATTATGAGCAATAACAACCAATTTTACTTAACCTTACCCAGTGACAGTTCCATGGAGGTGTTTCCCAAGAACACGTTGTGCTGTTACACGGTCAAATTACCTCAGACCATCAAGTTAGATCACGAAGCCCATTGGGAAGTGGCTTTAGTGGAAATCATTCACCCAACACAAATCAAAAACATCACCGAAAAGCAAAACACTTTCGAGGTGGAAATCCTGAATGCCCGATTGGAGAAAGAAATCAATAAAATCGGGTTTTTAGGGGACACAAGACCAGCCAGCAATCCAGCCTTCATTATCTACACCTTAAAAATTCCTTCAGGTTATTATTTTAGTGGTGAACATTTGGTGGACACTATTACGGACAGGTTCAACTTAGCCTTTGGCAAAGCACTGAACAGAGCCAAAAAAAGTGTAAAGATTGAGTACCATAAAGTGGCTCATCGTCTCGTGATTAAATTTCAAGATACGGACACATTGTCTCTCAGGTTCAATGGTAGTTTGTTTAAAATTTTGGGTGGACATGCAGAAATGGTCGCAAACAATATGAGCCCCAAGATCAACAGTAATATGGATTTTTACAGAGCTTTTGGAAACCCGGTAGAACTGAACCAAGGACTTAATTTGATCTTTGTGTATTCCGATGTGGTGGAGTACAACGTGGTGGGACACACCTCTGTGCCGTTACTGCGTGTCATTCCTTTCAAAGTGGATAGTACCACAAACAATGACCAGGAAGGTGCAAACACCTATCACGTACACCGTGAATTTGTACATCCTCACTATTTGCCCGTCAGTAAGTCGTATTTAGACACTGTCAGCATTGCTATAAAAGGAGATCTGGGACAAAATATTCCATTCACCAAAGGGAAAGTTACAGTGAAACTCCATTTTCGAAAACGGTTCTCTAACGAATTGTAAGTGAAGACAGCGACGAGGGACATTTTCTCCCTATAAAATCCGACCAGATGCGTGTGGAACTTCAGTTTGCAGAAAATCTACGCGCAGATAATACGGTGAACGTCATCTTGTATGCTGAATTTGACAATACGATATAAAGCATCAGTTTGAGAGAAGTCATTCTAGACTATTAGAAGTCATGGAAGTCTTTTATCAATGTTTATATAGTAGGGATTCTTTGGACATGGAATGTGAAGATCCGGAGGAAGGAGAAACCCAAGACAAAGACGAAGAAGTCATCATGATGAAGTCTAGATGGTCAGAACAAGAAGCACTTTTAGTTTCCTGTTATGCTATAGTCTTGACAGACACAAATTAAAGAATAGATCAAGAAAGATTGCTATGGATGTCATAACGATCATCCCAGTCAAATTCAACACGATAAATGTCTGATGCTGAGTCAAGAAGAAAAATTGGACGAATATCTGGACGAAGCTTGGAGGCTCATCTAGGAAGAAGACGTGTTGCAACAGTGGTATGAAGGCTTGCGTGAACATTATTGTCCTCCATTAACCACTCAAGAGAGTCGGCAAACAATAGTCAGTCTATTCATCCATCATTTTGTGTCTTGATGTTTCCTAAATCACACACTGATGCCATAAAATAACTGGTTAAATGGGTTTTGTAGTGTTGGGGGTGGGGTGGGGTGTAGGTGCTTGGCAGAATTGGTCATTGCAATTGAGGGCTTATGTGCTTTCAAAAAACTTTTTCTTCTTCACTGTGTTGATGGAATATAATGGGCTATTTTCTTCATTCTATGTTGATAGTATATATAAAGGGTTATTTCTTCACTCCGTGTGGATAGTGTATAAAGGTTTTCTTCTTCCCTCTGTGTGGTTAGTATATTATGGCTTTTTTCCTCTTCCCTCTTTGAGGATAGTGTATATTGGGTTATTTATTTCTTCCCTCTGCGTAGATTGTAGATATGGGGTTTATTTTATTTACATCTCACCTCCGTGTGGATAGTAGGTATGGGATTTGTATTCTTCCTCTTCCATGTGTAGATAGTATATTTGGGGTTTGTATTATCTCCCTTATGTGTGGATAGTATATTTGGGGTTTGCTTTTTTCCTCTTCCCTGTGTGTGTGTGTGTGTGTGTGTGTCTGTGTGTGTGTGTGCATTCGCGTACGTTGTGTAGATCGTATATTTGGTTGGTTTTTTCTTCTTCCTCCCGAGTGTAGATCGTATATTTGGGGTTGTCCGCGTTAGCGACGTTGTGTGGATAGTATATTTGGGAATTGTATGCGTTCGGGTACGTTTGTATAGATAGTATATTTGGGGTTTGTATGCGTTCGCGTACGTTTGTGTGGATAGTATATTTGGGGTTTGTATGCGTTCGCGTACGTTTGTATGGATAGTAGATTTTGGGATTTGTATGAGTTTGCGTACGTTTGTGTGGATAGTATATTTGGGGTTTGTATGCGTTCGCGTACGTTTGTGTGGATCGTATATTTGGGGTTTGTATGCGTTCGCGTACGTTTGTATGGATAGTAGATTTTGGGGTTTGTATGAGTTTGCGTACGTTTGTGTGGATAGTATATTTGGGGTTTGTATGCGTTCGTGTACGTTTGTGTGGATAGTTTATTTGGGGTTTGTATTATCTCCCTTCTGTGTTGATAGTATATTTGGGGTTTGATTTTTCCTCTTCCCTCTGTGTGTGTGTGTGTGTGTGTGTGTGTGTGTGTGTGTGTGTGTGTGTGTGTGTGTGTGTGTGTATGTCTGCGAACGTACGTTGTGTGTGTGTGTGTGTGTGTATTGGTCTCTGTTTGTTCCTATAAAACTCACTTTATCCCTATCAGATACACTCTACCTACCTACCTACAGTAGCGTGTATTCAGGTCAGCCACTTGCAACACTGTTGACATTTATCCCCTAGTGTTCAGTACAATGACGTCACTGACGCTAGAAATTTTAAGACTATAAATATGGACTTGGGGATTTCAATAGGTTGTAGCTATACATATGTACTAGAATTCATAAACAGGAACGTCACTCAAGCTGAGGCTATAAAAAGACAGTGGGATTTTCCAAAGGAATAACCCACAAGTTGGAGCTATAAATAGATAGTGGGATTTCATATGAATTTCAGCTGATTATAGCTATAAATAGATACATGGGTGTTTATCCGCGATCGTCGCACAAGTTGATATTGTAAGTAGTTACTAATTGTATCCATTTTAGTCTAAACCATTGTAACTTAATTTTCGGGGATATGTTTATTTTCCTTTAAATTTTGGGACAATTTCGTCATTTTAACATTACTTTTAGTCACATCCATTTTGTCGTTGAGCATTTCCTTGATTATAGCTATTTATAGCATCATTACAATTATGCAAATTTTTGAACACCCCAGCAAGATTTCAGGTCTTGGTAATGCTTTGTATATAAATCACACGCTTGTACTAGTGTATGTATGTTTCTGTCTCTGTTGTGTTTGACCCTCTACCATCATTGTCCCTAGACAGTCCCACCATGTTCATTTCCCCTTGACGCTATACAGATCCACCATGTTCAATTTCCATATGTTAAATTCCCTTGAGACTATATCCCCCCAGGGGTTTCCGTAATGTTAAATTTCCCATTGTCCCTAGACAGTCCCACGATCTATTCCCCATGTTAAATTTCCCATTGTACCTAGACAGTCCCACGATCTATTCCCCATGTTAAATTCCTATTGTCCCTAGACAGACCCACACTATAGTCCCCTGTTCCATTCCCCTTGTCCCTAGACAAACCCAAACTCTATTCCCATGTTAAATTCCCATTGTCCCTAGACAAGCCCAAACTCTATTCCCCATGTTAAATTCCCCTTGTCCCTAGACAAGCCCAAACTCTATTCCCATGTTCAATTCCCCTTGTCCCTAGACAAGCCCAAACTCTATTCCCATGTTCAATTCCCCTTGTCCCTAGACAAGCCCAAACTCTATTCCCCATGTTAAATTCCCCTTGTCCCTAAACAAGCCCAAACTCTATTCCCATGTTAAATTCCATTGTCCCTATAGTGGCCCAGGGTTTTTTTCCATGTTAAATTTACATAGTCCCTATAGTGGCCCAGGGGGGTCTGTAATGCTAATTCCCATTGTCCCTATGGTGGCCCCATTCACTATTATTATTATCATTATTATTATTATTATTATTATTATTCATGGACCTTTTCTTTATCGGGCAGTTGACTTTATAACAGCTAGCATATTTTACCATCAGAAATATTGGTTGAGGATTTGATTTCGTGCTTTTTGTATTTTTGTTTTGTGGTTAATAAATATTACCGAAACTGGATCCAAAGACACATATTATTGTTGTACTGGGTATGATGGTAAACCCCTTCCCAAATTGTATCCAAAACGAAAATATCATTTGATTAAGAACCACAATATGTTATCGCCGGTAATATTTGAGTCTTGCGGTTTTATAATTTGTTCGAAGGGATAATTGCTATCTTTGATTTGTGAATATGCTATTGAGGGGAATATTATTTGCCCTGTTTTAATTTTTCTTTCCTTCAGACTACTGATTTTGTAGCGTCTTTGTGAGGAGGGGATAATGCCGTCCTTAATTATCCGCACACTTACTACACGAATGGGGGAGGGGATAATAAGGTAAAGCTAAATTCTTGTAGATCGACATATGGGCCCATCTCCATGTTAAATTACCACGTATGTCATAATGTTCAATCCTGTATCTTCAACTCACATACATTATCTGTGGTGTATTCCCAAAGACCCCAGTAATGGTTCGACCATTTTAAGATCCATTTCCCACAGTACCCCAAACTGATCCAGATTTGCTGCAATTTTAAACCCCATTGGGTCCATCCATGTCAAATTCTTGTAAGGCCCGGCAAACCGTCAATACTGAATTTTCGCAGAGCCTCAAAAACAGTTCGTGTTCAATTTCCGCTCGGTCTCATGCCGTCGTATAATGTTAAATTACCATTAGGTCCCTACAGTGTCAACTGTTTACAACTTAACATCTAACTGTAATTCCAATTGTACCCCATACAGCCATTCTTTTCACAACCACGGCCATACCATCTTCTTTAATTACATTGTTGTGACTATTACTAGCATATAAATCATATTTAAGAGTCACTAAATATAATGAAGAGTTACAAATTACACAAAATCTCTACGTTAGCACATTATGCAAAATAATGGATGTTTTGAAGAAGAAAAAACCAGAGAATACACCATTAGCATTAATGCTGGTTGTGTGGTAAAATGATACAGTAGTCTGTATTGTATTAATATTTATGGAACTCATTCATGTGGTTTTAGAAAACCTGTATGTTTTCAATTGGTTTTCCAACACAACACATACTAGTATAACAACAATATATAATGTGCAGATCTGCTTGTTACTTACATATTTTCATGATTTGTATATACAGTTTCGCTAGTCATGGTTCCGATATGTTAACCCTATCTACACCAGGGCGTATCGAGCCGATATTTCTGTGCTTCATGTCTGTGAATTTTATTTGATGCGGCGGTCAGCCACCGCATCGAATTAAAATTAAGTTTTTTCAAATTTAAAAACTGTTCCAAAATGATCGAGAAAACTGGAACACACAGCTTGAATGGACTCATAAATAAGCAATTTTCCACTGCCGGTCCATGTTTGTACAGATACCTTTCACTCAAATAAACATGCCATCGCTTCTCTCTAGTATGTAGTCATACTTTCGATGTTTAACTTATAAAGTATCCTTTAAAAGTCAATTGCCTCTAACATTTTCGGCCGATGTACAATGCTCCATTGTTACATGCAATTAAATAGTTGTCATTACATGCAACTCATGAAATGCAATAGAAGCAGCAGGGAAGTCGTACAGACCAGGTGGCTCAGATAAAATTAACCCTCCCACCAAACATTTCTCCGTAGAAGCCTCAGATTTCAAAAATAAACCCTCCTACGCAAATTAATCCGCAAAATTTCAACCCAAAGTGCATTTTCAGACTTAAAAAAAAACAGCAATTTTTGGGGGGGGTATTGTAAAATTTATTTGTGATTGTAAATTCCGACTGCGGATACTAATTTTATTTCACAATAAAACAATATAGTTGAAAATAAGATGAGTCGAAAAGTTAGCACAGTTGGAGAGCCTCAATCTGCTAGATTAGCGCGAGATCAATTAGCGGCATTAAAGAAGCTAATTCCGACAAAACAATTATTTAAGAGAAATGTTCGTGGTTACGAAGATATGCAGCATGGAATTTCAGAAACTTCGGCAAAATGGTTGAAGCCAGTGACCGGAACAATTGAGCAGGTTGTATATGGCGACGAAAAAGATCCAGATGCCAAAAAACGTGGAATATTTCCTATGTTGAAAGGTATTGAGGATCAATCACGAACATTACCCGAGCGATTAGCAATAGCAGCAGCGGCGCAACAACTTGCAATTGATGATGGAGGACAACCTGGAGGAAAAAAACCTGGAGGAAAACCTTTAATGATAAAAGGAAAGTTTAATATTGAGAATTTAAGAGAAAATTTTACCGAGGAGGGATGGGATATGATATCGCGACCTCTCTCGGCATTGTATACTATAGAACAAATTGGTGATTTTGCGGAAAATTATTTTAGCGATCGAAATGAATATTTGACTCCAATAGGAAAAAAAAGATATGGAACTCGTGATAATTGGTACAGCATGGTATATAAAGTTTATACGGGAAAAACACATGTGAGTGTAGTAACGGATCCACGTTACAGAAGATTTTTAGAAGCGGCAAGAGATACACAAAGATTTAATAAGCAAGTAGCGGACGAAAGAAAACAAGAGGAGAAAGAAAGAAAACAACAGGAGAAGAAGGAAAAAACTAAAAAACGAGGGAGAAAAGAAACACCACAGGAAGATATTCAACCACAGGAGTCAATATTTCAACCAGAGGAATTAGAAGTTAGACCAACACCTAAAAAACGAGGAAGAAAAGCAGCACCACAGGAAGATATTCAACCACAGGAGCCAATATTTCAACCAGAGGAATTAGGAGCTAGACCAAAAGAGAGAACTCTACCACAGAAAAAAGAGAGAAAATCGAAAAAGAAAAAAGATCAGAGTGATGAACCGATAATTGTACCTAAATACATATACGATGAATCTGGTTGGTTTATTCCTGATCCTAGTTTACCTGCTGATAATTATTTGAATGAAGATAAAATACATGAAATTCGTGAAGATGATGTTGCGAGAGTTATAATTGCTTCAAAAACTGATTTGAAAATTAAAAAAATTTATTTGAAAAAAGATATTAATGCTGATAAAGTCAACGATGTTGTTTGGCATGCGATAGTTTATTTTGGTAGTTTAGGAAAACCAATAAATTTTAAAGATGATGATTTTTCAAAATTTTTGTCGGATATTGTTAATTATCAAGTAAGGAAAGATGTAAAAATTTCAACACCCAAATTTAAGGGTTCACTATCCAAATTTGAGGATTCGCCACCCAAAAGTAAAAGTTCGTCACCTAAAAGTAAAAGTTCGTCACCTAAAGATGAAAGTTCTGATTCATCCTCCTTTGATATTCGCCACTCCATTGAATTTCCTGAAATACGTGAAAAGTTTTATCCTCACACAGAACGCCCCTGGTGGAAAGACCCACCTCCGGAACCAACAGCTTCAAACTACAGGGGTCCCACTGAGAAATATTTATTATACGATCCTGAGGGTAAAAAACTAGAAAGACACCCGGCTGGGACTCCCCCATCTCCACCAGAAATATATTCACCACGGACGTCGTCGGGGACATCGCCGGGGTCACCATCAGAGGAGGAGAAGAAATCTTCAACACCGTCAGACGATTTATTTTACGTAACGCCATTGGAATCTCCAGAAACAAAACAAACAGGAAGTGGATATTCAGTTTGTCCCGACAGTGTTGTCAATGATGTATCTCGCCTCGAAGTATTAATCGGAGGAAAGCGAGCCGGAAATAACTCCCGTGAGATAGTCAACGAAGCATCAGATATTTGTCAGCGATTATTCCGTGGTGGTATCATCGATTCTCACATTTATAAAGAGTTTGTCGATGAACTCATCGATTAAATCAATACAATTGAAATAATATGATTATTCATAAACATCAACGCAGACCTAATCAGGTCCGCATAGTAAACTCTCGATTGCCAGTATACAAATATATTCACGGTAATGGATTCGGCGATATCGTTGGAAGTCTTGTCACGCGAGTAATACCTAAAATTGGACCCGTGATTAAGCAATTTGGGTTGAAAGCGATAGGAAAGATCGGCGAGACTGCCATTTCTGGTATCGGTAATTTGGCCAGTAAAGGCTTCAACGCTATCAAAAATAAAATATTAAGTTTAGTACGTAAAAAGCAACCTGTTAAATTACCTAGCACCAGAGAAATGCCACCCGAAGTTAGTAAGGTCATAAATGATGCGGCAAATAAAAAAATAAATGATCTAGCACAGGAAGCTGCTATAACAAATCTAGCGCAGGAAGTTGCTAATATAAATCCAGCACAGAATGTTGCTAATACAAATTTAGCAAATACAAGTTTTGTTTCAGGTAGTGGTCTTCGTTTTAAACGATATTATTAGTAATAAATGTTCGCACAAGTGTCAAATGAAGTATTTGATATGGACGAGCCAGTAGGTAGGGACACATCAGTGCGAGATTTTCAGTATTTCTCGTACGATGTAGTTGAGCCAGATTCAAGAAATCGGAAGGAAATTCAAGTCCACGATACAACAAGATATTTTCTTCCATCTGAGGCGTATATCGAATTTGTTGGTAAAATTGTAAAGGCAGCTGATGGTACCAACTACGATGCGGATTTTGGTGTTGGTTTTGTCAATAATGGTATCATGGCATTATTCAAGAATGCCACTTACATGATTGATGGAAGAGAGATTGAATCAATTACGAACAACGTTGATATAGCAACGACTATCATAGGTCTAGCGAGATACTCGGATGATTTTACCAGGTCAGCCGGTCCTAGTATGATGTTTGCCAAGGATAATTCCAACTACCCTGAACATTTACCATTTGATATCGGTAGACCGGTAGACCCCGCTGGCGCCCCCGCTCTTGTTCGTTCAGCGATGATTGCCCCCAATGGCAATTACAATCTTGGATTTGCCATAAGAAAAAATATGTTGAAGGGAGATGAACGAAAATTCTCCTGTGCAATTCCATTATCTCATATTTTTGGATTTTGCAGACATTTCAGAAAAGTTATTTACGGAGCGAAGCATACGATATCTTTCGTTCGAGATGTCAATGATGACAGAGCCATTTGGAGAGATCCTGGTGATCCTGGTAAAGTTGTCCTTGAAAAAATTACCTTGTGGATGCCAGCAATAGTTCCATCAATGATCATAGAAGAAAAATTACTGTCGTTTATGAATCAAGGAGGAAAATCCATCATGTCTTGGTTGACAACAATGACTGACTCCAACGAAAATGTTAATTTGGACGGAATATTTACTTGGCGAATTGCGTCACAGCAGGGCTCTTCCGCACCTAGACATATCTTTGTTGCCCTGCAAAGCATGATTAGAGACGATCAATTACATAGTAACATGATATTCGATAGATTAGAGGCAACAAACGTATCGTTGAGAATAAATGGCCAACAGGAGCCATCTGAGGAAATAGCCATCGATTTTGAAAATTATTCCACGGCACGCGCGTATCATCGATTACTAAGTTTTATGGGACGCGATCAAAATATTGATACCGGATTGCAAATATCACAACTAGATTTTAATACTCTCTATCCCATCTATTACTTTTCCCTGGAACATCTCGATTTGGTAAAGCAGTCGGTTGTCGATATTCATTTCAAAGCCAGAATTAACACAGGAGGACCGGCAAGAGCAATCGCGGTTATTCTCAGCGATAGAACAATGATCCTAGAAGGTATTAGTGGAAGAATGAGAGTCATCGATGCACCCGTAGAGAACATGTAACAAAATTCTAAATTTAGATTAAGTGATTATTAATATGCCATACGATCACGTCAGCGTAACTCTGACCCCAGGTCAAATAAAAAAACTTCATGCAGCAACAACAGCGCGACGAGGTTTAAGTTTAACCTTAAAAAGTAATCAACTTCACGGTGGACCTAACAAACTATCGTTAACTAAAAATCAACACGGACATTTCACCAGAGCCAGATCAGCAAATACTGGTATTCGCTTGAATCTCTCGATAGGTGCAATCAGAGATATGATCAAAGTAGGTGGTATTTTTCCTTTATTCGCGGCTATTCCAGGATTAATAGCTGCAGCGGCCCCCATGATTGCAAAAACAATAGGATTAGGTGCACTTAGTGGGATGGGTACCGTATTAGGAAAGAAGATCGTCGGAGGAAGATATCGCAAAAAAAAGGGAGGATTTCTCTTCCCCTCTCTTCTCGCAAAATTATTGCAGCCGCAACAAGGATCAGGCCTTTACCTAAGACGACCCCCGTACGGATCCGGTCTAAGTCGAGCCTACCAGCCTCAAATTTAGATTTAATCAGTGAAGCAAAAAAAAAGAAAATAAAATTTTTCAGGGGCGTATTTATGCGAGATCAACTACCGGATAAACCAAATCCTACCGAGACAGGAATAATAAACCTCGATAAAAATTCTGGTCCTGGCACTCACTGGGTTGCGTATGCGATTAATCCTCGCGAAGTTATTTACTTCGACTCATACGGATTAGCACCGCCAAATGAATTTATCAAATACGTGTCAAAACTAAAACTTCCGGTTTGGTATTCAACACTTCCAACACAAACATTAGCAGATCCACCAATATGCGGTCCAGAGTCAATTAACGTCCTTGATGCAATTTCAAAATCATCCAATCCTTATCGCAAAATTTTATTTGAATATACCGTAGATAAATATCATGGTTGACATTTACGGTAGATCTCTCTTCAGAAAAGAAAAAAAGGGAGCAGTCGACATCGATACATCAAAGTTTGCAACCAAGAGCGATATTAACAATCTTTTATCGCTGTCAGAGGTGGATCCTGGCGAAGTTGCTGTTTTTCAAAATACCGAAGGGCGATTACAAACTAGCAACGTTAAAATAACTGATATAATCAAGCGAGACGAATATCGCGATCACATTAGTCAATTTACTCGCCAATCGGAGATGGTATTAAAATCTGTTGCTGATATCGCCGATATTATAGCAAAGTTACCCCTGAAGGCCGATAAAGCATTACACGACGATCTTCAGGACAGAATGACAAAAAGACTTAATAGGCTAAATAACGACCTTAAAAAACTTGACGATGTTTTAGATAAATTTAGCAAAAAATTTGACGAGAATATAAAAACATCCAGTGATACTTCCTCCGTATCAGATAAAAAAGCCGATCAAGCATCACATGACGATCTCAGCGAGAAAATAAAAAAAATCAACGAGGAAATTACTAATATTCTTGCCGAAATTAACGAAGTAAATATCTCGATGAGTCAGAAAATCGATAAAACATCAATCGACGATCTCAACAAAAAAATAAAAAAAATCAACGAGGAAATTACTAATATTCTTGCCAAAATTAACGAAGTAAATATCTCGATGGGTCAGAAACCATCGATCGACGATCTCAACAAAAAAATCAACGAGGAAATTATTAAACTCGGTAATGTTGTTGTTCCTGAATTTACCAAGGGGATTAACGCAATGCAAATACAAATAAAATCCATCAACGATGAAATTAACGTGGTACGTGAATTAGCGCGTCAAAAGTTAGATACATCAACGTACGACGAAAAAATTCAAGATTTAAAAACAAAAATATCGTCAATGAACCTTGGAAAATTATCACGAATTTCGATACCAGAGGAAGTAGAAACAAAAAATCTTACCTGCAGTGTGCCACTTGTGGTAGAGGTACGAAAAAGGGCATGGTGGACACCCGAGAATAACACATTTAAATTTAAACCGCCAATTACTGGAATATATCGAATATTCATTCAATCTTCGGTAAATTTTAAGGTAAATACTAATCGTGGCACCTATGGAGAAAATTTTAATTATTTTATGTCGGATAGTTCCGAGAAGATATTTGTGTTGGAACCACCAGATAGAACCAAGATGGGACCATTTGATTATAGTATAGTTTTCGAATATTTATCCGAATATATTCCGGATTAAATCATGCAATTATTATCGTAAAATAATAATAAATGACCGCATCTGATTACCGCTACAATCAGGCGCGATCATGGCAGGATTCGTTGCGAAAACAACTTGACGATTATCAAACAAAAATAAATAAATACCAGCGCAAATTAGTTATCATTGATGTTGCTATTTACGCGGTATCAGCCGTAGTAGCTGGTGCAGGAATAATATTATCCGCGGTAACAATGATAGCGCCAATTGCAGCAACAATAATAATCTCGTCAACAACAACAATCGCGGGTGTTCTAAATATCATCGCGAAAAAAATATCATCTTGCACAAATGAGAAACTATATTTGTACAAAAACAAACTAACTAAGGTAAATGACGCGTATTCGAAGTTATCATTGTTACTTTCGGAGAGCCTCAACGATGGTATTATATCCGATCTAGAATTTTCTGCAATGATCAGTATTTATTCGGAGATTGAACAAATGAATATTAATAATGTCCGATCTAGCCCAGATAGTGACAAACACGACACCGCCGACAACAACGTTAATATCAATAAGTTCAAAGAAACCCGAGTTTAGTATTAATTTCTCAACACCAATTAGCGTTAATGAAATTGCGTTAACACAATTACGCGTCTACAATAGCTGGCCTAATGTTAGATCAAAATCATTCGGTAATTTGATGCCAAATAATTCACTTGTTTTTGCAAATAAAAATAAACCCGATGGAACACCCGATTGGATCGTCGTTGGTATACCAACCGGTAGTTACGAAATTGATCAGCTGAATAATGAGTTTACCACTAGAATATCAAATTTAACCGGCGATGCTACTCCGGGAATAAAGATATCTTCACATGATCCAACACTATCGTCAATGATAGAAGTGAAATCACCGTACGTGGTAGATATTTACCAATCATCGATCAGGAATATATTAGGTTGGCCCGAGGTCGCACCTCTGATAAAACCAAAGAAATCGGATGTTATTATTCCAGGTTGGTATGATGAAACCCTTCCAGAACTACCGGAACCAAAAAAGGAAGATTTTACAACCAACGAAGGATGGTATGGAGATATCAAACACAAACCTTTGATCCACAGCGCCATCAATCTCATGAATAACCACAAATTTAACCTGGTAATGTTCGCTTTCACTTTTATTAACGAAAGAATTCTCTCATGGCTGCCTCTTCCTAAAATCCCCCCAGATGTGAAAATCTTCGACGCTACCCACATTAACAGGATAATAGCCCCCATAGACGGTATCTTGGTAAGAAGAACACTAGACGAGTTTATTCAAGAACACGAATTACAATTAAATTTATTGCGAGGATCATTTCATGAATGCATCCTAAATAAATCTGGTTCATGTAGCGAAATTATAAAGCACGTGAAAATTTTAAATCAACTTGCGAATGATATTGAATATTATCATGATATGTTTATTCTGGCGATAGTCGACGATATATCAATTGCCGACTATGTTCTTCCTATTAGCAAATTCGAGTTGATCAAGAACTCGGGTGAGAAACAAAAATTCATGAGAGTATTTGAATTAACCGAGGAAACACTGCCAAATTTCAAATTTCCCAATTCTGATTTTGATGCGATGAGAAAATCCGTCACTGATACCATTGATGATTTATTTCCGAAATTACATGCCGCATGGACCAAAAAAATACATTCAGAATTGATTCTTAAACACAATAACGATCCTGACAAAGGTGGACGACATATATCGCCGGGTATCGTTAATATAACGGAAGTTATCGCGATTTATCTTCACGCGGACGTTGTCGAGGGTAGTTATAATGCTGATGCGTCAGAGTCAAATCAAGCCCATCAGGGTTTTATTTTATATTCATTTTCACCTAGCGCATCTCCTGGTTATTTGATAATCAAGGAGCCAATGAATCCGTTTTACCTGCGATGTCATAATCGATTATTGACAAGAATAAATTTCAAACTAACGGATCAGAAAGGAAATTTACTTGATATACGCGGAGAAACTGTGAGTATCAATCTTTTGGTGAAATCGTGAGAATCTCTGATTCTTGATTTTTAAATCGCAAGTGAGATTTTCCAAATCTGTCTCCGTGGGAAAAATGGGCGAAAAAAATAAATAAAACCCAGGAGAATTTTCAAAAAATTAATCTTTTTTTTTTGTTTTGCGGAGATATTCAATTATTCTTCGTCACTCTCCGAATCAAATATTATTGGTACATAGGAGAATTTGATCCACGAATCAGCATCATAAGAAAATGTTGCGTTATATTTTCCTTCTGCCACAAATTGTACTGATCGTGGTTCAATAAAGAAATGTTTTGCTGCTGCACTCATCGATGTAAACGCGATTTCCTCACCTGTTGCCTGATTCACTGATTTAACAGTCTTCGAATAATTAGGAAATCCACGGTTATTACCAAATCTTGAATTTTCACTCTGGGTTACCGCGCGCAGATTGGAAAGTTTATTGTTAAGTTTATTACCGTCAATGTGGTCGATAACAAGTCCGATCTCTATTGGTCCTTTGTAGCATTCGAACACAAATCTATGATTCGAATAACATTCTGTTCTTTCATTTCTTTTATGGACTGTAAATTTGAGATATCCCGAATTACAAATACTACCAACACGTTTCTTTGTTTTGATGTTTCTGACATTACCATCCTCAGATGCTTCGTAACCTTCGATGATGGGATGCGATTTATACTCGCATGTGATTTTCATTGTGGGAATCGCTGATTTCATTTCCATATATGATATTCTCTTTGTTTAAATCGTAATTTGCTTTGAAACGATTAATATAATCTTCTTCGCATTTTATTACCGAGGAGGATCTTTTCTCATAATATCTCCGTAATTCACGATATTTTTTCCCTCCACAGGAGAAACACAATCGTGTCTTTCCTCGAATGCCAACTTGACAAATTAAACATCGCTGTGGTCCTTTGTTACCTCGTCGAATTTCGTATATGTGAGCGCCACAATATTCACCTCTACAGGATTTATCACATGATTTTGTTGATCCAACTGTTATCCACGCGCATTGCTTCATTATATTTAGATATTTGTCTAAAATATAATAATGGATTTATTTGATCTTGATGAGGCAGAATATATCATTCCTGAAGTTGATAGTGCGAAGAAGGAATTTTTTGATGATGGAGCGATTCATGTTTGGTCGACATGGAAAACTAACTTTGTTGATGCTACGATGAATTTGGAGCGAGCGAAAAAGATAATCGAACATATAAAAAACTCACACAAAGAAGAGAGATTTATTTTCGGAATAAAATTTATTGCACAAATGCCCGATGACATTTGGATTATTCGTGATAAACGAGATCCGGTACGCGGCGGTAAGAAAAATGTTGTTCTTGATAAAAATTCGAAACCAGGATTGCTGCTGGGGATTGATGGTCCTTATTATGCTAGGGCGTATCCTTCTAGTGCTGTTGTTTATGGAATTTATCGGCTGAATAACAATCCTGATGTGAAAAATCTACCTGCGATGAGGGAATCTCCGATGATAAATTGTGTAGCTGAGCGAGTTATCGAACATATGAAAAATGCTCGTCGCGGATCTGGTCTAACTCAATTGAGATTGAATAAAATTAATTCATGGGCAAAGACAGTTGCTGATGGCGCATCAATCGATGATGTTGCTGCGTTAAGTAAGAAACTTAAATTTCCTATTACGGTTAAAACACTATCGGGAGAAATATTATATTCATCGCCGTATAATTCTCGAGGAACACCAATCGAAATTGTTGATCATAATTCACATGCGTGGAGTCAGTCGGTAATGATATTCCCGCGAGATCGTGTTGTTAAGTTTTATCCCGTGGAATCTGGGAATGACAATTCTGATGCAATGTTTAGATATATCAAACTATTAGCCAAGTCCGATCCAATATCGATTTGGTTATTCTCGAGCGAAGAAAGATACGATCAATTTATCTTGCCACGCGGAGATATTTACCGAGATGAAATATTACATGAATCGATGAAAAATATCGCGGAGAAGTATTCGTCAAATCCAGATCAGTTACTGACAAATTGCTTTACTGTTCCGTCTGTTGCTGCTCACGCTGCTAGAGAAAGAAATTCGTGGAAACCTACAAGAAATGAATTTCTCAATGATATTCAACTTAGTTGTATCGAATACGGCCATGGAGGATTATGGAATACCAAATATTATTTCGAGGATATGATTTCCGTTGATATGAGCGCATGCTATCCTGGAAGTTTCCTTGGGTATGGCGATTGTGCAGATTACTTTGCTAAATTCGGTCATCCCACCAACGAGATGACTAGAGTTGCAATTAACGGACCGTTACCCGATTTTGTCATGACCGGATTCGCTCATGTTACTTCATTCGAACTTGCTGAAAATTTGCATAAAATTTGTTATATTTGGTTTGGTCGGCATTTATCTCAGCGAAGATGGGTCCCTACGGTATTGTTGAGATATATGTTGGATTCGTCGATGTTAATATCATTGACGGTAAGTGAAGCAATTATATCGTATAGAAAGCAGACCGAGGTGTGGTTACCCACGGATTGTGAGAACGCGAAAGATATTGGAAGAAAAATAATTGGTAAATTTACTCAAGGAGGATCAGTTGATCATAAACATCGCCACGCTAGGTTATTTATCAATGATGCTGAGATGGATTTTATTATTGCCGATACAGTATCGCGTGGAATATTTTGCAACAGAGAAAATATTATTATTGATGGAACGAAGTTAGGTACAGTGATCACTTATCTCGATGGAGAATCAGCACAGTATACTCATTTAAGATCATCAATGCTCGCTTATGTGAGTATTAATTTGCTGTCGATGATAAATAAATTTTCTGATATCGCGGTAAGAGTTGCAACGGATTCATTTTATATCGATAAGAAATATCAGTGTAGGTTGGAAAATTTAATCACTGATGGATCTTGGGGAACTTGGAGAATAAAAAACGAGGATATTCTAGATTATTGTGAGGACGCGGATGTAGAAGATTGCGATAAGTTTCATAAAGACCAATGTGATGAAGTATCAACAGCAGTATCAGTGTTTGATCCAATTTCACGAAACAAATTCGTTTACCTAAATGGTCCTGGTGGTAGTGGTAAAACAACACGAGCAATAAACTTATTTTCAAACTCTGATATGATCGTGTTGACTCCAACTCACAGACTAGCGAGAGAAATAAAACAACGTGGCGTTAATTCTTGTACGTATCATAGTTATTTCAAGTACAGCGGTGGATTGTGGGATTCAGCTCGAATGGGAAATAAATATATCAACAAGATTATAATATTTGATGAAATTTGCACGGTAAATTTAGTTGTGTTAAAATTATTCCTGGGTTGGCTAGAAGAAAAAAATACCGCTGTAATAATGTGCGGAGATCATGGTCAACCTGATCCTATTGATGGTGAATCTCCACACGGGTGGCTTAGAAAATTTGTGGATTATTATGAAGAGATTGATGCTGATTATAGATCTAATGATATTTTACTAACCGAATTTAAAAAAATGATTCGATTGCAACCTAATAAATTTCAATGTGATGTGATGAGAAAAATAATCGACGAAACTTCGATGGATAATTTTCTAACTTTGTGGCGTCCTGATCATTTGATCGTTGCTAGCAGAAAAATTATTCGTGATAATATTCAAGAAATACTATTTAAGCTTCACTGTGAGAAATTTCCAACGTTGCAGGTGCCGTTGTGTTATAGGCCAACTGATACTAGGAAACAAAATATTAATGTTACTTTGCCATGCGGAGAAGAAAAAATATTAGTTTTGAATGATATTATTTTCGTTGATATTAATCTTGTCAATGATGCAATAAACGCAGAAAGATCACCGTGGAAACTTGGATATGCAGCAACGATTCACTCGTCACAAGGATTAACAGTAGATGGTCAAGTTTGGATCGTCGATGATAGAATTTCCTGGTCAAATTTAGTTTATCTAGCAGTTTCTCGAGTAAGAAAATTATCTCAGTTAGGTAGGATTAAATTTCACATTAACGAAGATGGCGGTAATTGAGTATCCTTTGGTATTATTTGTAATTCTTCTTTGGTAAATCCGCGTTGTGGCGCTAGTGAATCTAGAAAATAAATCGCTGGCCTTCCTGATGATCTTGTTACAGCTGATATTTTATGTGTCGTAACACTCCAGTTTGGATCAGTTGCTCTTTTTCTGCCACCCTCGGCTTCTCCCTCCTTATATAAATATCTGACCGTGACGCTACCTAACACAGGTGGAATAGTAGAATCTCGCTTTAGTGGTATTTTTGTCTTTGTAATTGCAATTGCGGGTTTCATTGATATTGTTCGTGTTACTTCGTTATTTAGTGCGTTAATCACGTGAGGTAATCTTGTTACCCAATCGTGAGATCGTTTATCTTGGATAAATTCTCTCGCGTACTGATATCCGAATAATCGTTCTGCAAGAGTTTTATTGAATCTCTCAACGATAGCTTGATTGTGATGAACACCTACAATACCGCGACGGATTTTAACATTATTCTTTTTCATCAGTGAAGTAACCGCGCCAAGAAATTCTCGACCTGGATCAACCTGGAGAAGCTTTGGCCATGTTAATGGAGATCGTGAATAAATTTCGCTAAACGCCTTAGCAATATCTGTTGCTGTTTTATTCGATAACGGTTCCGCTTCCTTGTATCTGCTAGCAATATCAACAACCGTCAACACGTATTTATATGTGACTCCGTCGACGGTATCGTAAGGAAGAAACATAAGATCAGCCTGATGGACTTCATTAGGGACGCTGACAGAGAAACTCGCATATGATATTTTCTTAGGCGGAGGAAGATAAATTTGCCAGACTGCTTGCCTCGATAGCCACGATTCAGCGACAGATTGCTTTACTTTTGCTGCCTTAGCAAGTTTGGCTATTGCTGATTTTCCTCGCCAAAATCCTCGCGGAGAATAATATATTTGCTCCATTATAAATTACCAGCACCTAGTACTAATTTACCTTTCATTGCTCCTTTTATCAACCAAGTTGCCAATTTCTCTTTGAAATTTTTATCAGGAATAGCATCTATTGCGTGAATTAATTTAATATCAGCGAGATGTCTTTGTTGTAAATCTCCGCTGCGATATGCAAGATCGTGATAGTAGCATGCGTTATCGATAGCGTTTACTGGATCCTCGCCAGGATTTGGTTGATTATTATCGTTAAGTCTTATATCTAGCCTTGTACCAGGTCCGCAGTAATTATATCCTGGTAAATGTTTCTCTCCGGGATATTTCGCCCAAGGAGTTCCAGGCAGATTTGTTAAGGAGGTTGCGATGTCTCCTCCGGTTCTACTTTTTTTTTTACAAATCTAAACTTAATTGTCTTGCAAACTTCACATTCTCCCTTGATTGCATTTCTGTTGTTGCGTGTAACGACTTCGATTGGATTTATCGTAGCAGTTCGAGTGCGACACTTAACACAATATGAATCCATAATATTCTAATAACATGAATGTAATTGATTTTTCAGCCACAAAAAAACGCGAGCAAGTAAAACATATCGAGGCATTACCGAATTCGATTAGAATGATAATCATTGGACCATCGGGATCTGGAAAAACACAACTGTTGCTAAATTTGATAATGCGATGGCTAAAATGGGATAAATTATATTTGGTTGCGCCATCTGTTGATGATCAGCGATGTTATAAAGTACTAAAGGAATTTAGCGATAAAACTGAGGATGGCACAATAGAATTTATCACGGATATCAATGAAGCTCCATCAGTGGAAAGTTTAGACGGCGATGCTAATAATCTTGTCGTTTTCGATGATGTGATGCTGGATAAACAAACTAACCCAGCTAGGATATTCTCGCGTGGCCGACACAAGAACACCGATGTGATTTACGTGACGCAGCGATATACGCAAATTCCAAAGGTTATTAGAGATAATTGTAATATTTTATCAGTTTTCAATGGCGTTGATACTCACACGCTGAGGAATATCCATCAAACTTGGTGCAATGGCGACATGGATATAAATAAATTTAAAAATTTCTTCAGTCACGCTCAGGCAACACCACACGGTTTTGTCACGATTAATCTTCATGATCCACGTAGTAGATATCGAGTTGGTCTTGATCAAATTTACTCATAAAATTGCAACCTAATCTTGCAATCACAAACAAATTTTACAATACCCCCCCCAAAAAATGCTGTTTTTTTTTATGCCTAAAAATGCACTTTGGGTTGAAATTTTGCGGATTAATTTGCGTAGGAGGCTTTATTTCTGCTTTCTGAGGCTTCTACGGATAAAGTTTGTGTGGGAGGGTTAATTTTATCTGAGCCACCTGGTCTGTACGACTTCCCTGCTGCTCAATAGATGTCGCTAGAAACAAAGCTCTAAAATATCGGTTCGATCCACCAACATGTAGATAAGGTTAACATATCGGAATCTTGGCTAGCAAAAATGTGGTATATAAGGCATACCCTGTACCAACGAGTGTACACTTACAGTGGAGGTAAATGTCCGTATGTTGTTATGAGGCTATAAGTAACTTTCATCAAATGATGTAATTAATAATATCTTAATGGTATCTCATACCATGCTAATAAATTACTTACTTTTGGCATTTGGATCGAACGATTTTCATGTTTTATAATAAAAATGTGAGAAAAAAAAACTTCAAAAATTGCACTCTATTGATTTGCATGTCAATCTCTGTGCAGTCATCAGTGTTTATTATTTCCCAGAGATTCTAAAATTAAATATTAATGGTACATCATGTCAAAGTCAAGTAAATTACCAATTTATATTACGATCTTTTGACTTGGGAGCATTTTGGTTTCAAAAAGAGGAATAAGTGGTTCAGACTTGTTCTCATGGAGGAATGTGAGATTTTACATTATTAAATTGAATGTCTGGATTAAAGATGATCAATCCATTTTAAGCTGGTTATGTAGTCTGGTATTCGCACAATGATACTGCAGGTAAGTTTTCTCTGTTCTGATGTTTTATCACGTCCTAGTTTAATTTCTCCTTCATTTCTAATTAATTTATTATAATCACTAAACATATAAAGAAATATCCTTCTATTGCATGTTGCCCTTAATTAGGACTTGCATAATTTACACATATTCCATCAATGGGCTATGGCAGTGATATGGAACAATCACGGAAGTGGTCAATTATGAATTAAGCACTTATGAATTAAGCACAATTATATACATATATATATATATATATATATATATATATATATATATATATATATATATATATATATATATATATATATATATATATGCACCTATCTATTTCATTATGATGTCAAAAAAGAATGTTTCAACATTATTTTAACCACATATAGAGTCTCGTTGATTTTGATAAATTTAAGCAATTTTGACTCTTGTACACATCGAGTCTATGTAAGCATGCTACCCAGTGTCATATCCGAATGAACAATCACGTGACCATGTTACTTAACACTGAATGTGCTAATATGTCCTAATTTGGTCGCTAAAGTTAACAAATTGTATTGTACTTGATAAACTGGGATATATATCGGCGACTGTTTGTCAAATACATGTTTGTATATGTTATTGCTACCATCAACTGTAAGACTTAAACATACTCTACACAAGTCAATGTCTCGAGCGATAGAGTAACCAATGAATTTCCGTAAACGATTGGTTGAACTCTACAGACAGATTGAACTTCTGAGAGAGTCACAGGTGTAAAGCAAAGTTCGTTGCATTTGCAACATGCACAATGGAGACACCTTTCTCACATCTCTGTGTAACTTTCATGTTCTATGGCTCAAACACAGTTAGATATTATATTTGGGGTAACTGTATACGATGTAAACACAAAGCAAACCAAAATAGCTGATCCCAAGTCCTTGAAAAATCAGATTGAATTAGTCTAAAGTACACTATCAATAGTAGTTCTTATAATGGGGAAATTACTGATCCTAATTTGATGCAATAGTTTCATGACGATCATTGATATCTTGGACTTGGTCTCATTTTGTCGTTCTGTCAGCCATTCCATCTAAACAAAATTAAAATTAAAATATTCATAATTAAGGCATTATGCAATATATCTCTGATATTGCGTCTGCAAAAAAATTGCAATCAAATTAATTCATATTAAATACATAAGAAAATGAAGACGCTAATTAAAGAAGGAATATGATTTTTATTATGTAGGTTCTTTTCAGAGATTACATAAATCGCTTTGTAAGTAGAGCTGAGATGTTGGAATACAAAATATGAATATATTATATTTGCTCCATAGTCGCCGCTCGTGTTTCATCAAAATACATGACGTTACATGCCACATACCACCAAACGCCAAGAAAGTTCCAATGTCCGTCCGCCCTACCCATAGTTCCGTCTTTAAAAGTTAGATCTTCCCAGGTCTCCATGCAGACTGATTGATGTTAAATTCTCATGTGTTTTATGAGTCATATCGTCCTTAATCTTCTCTACTCTCATTTCGCAGACGGCGGAGAAGGGGGGTATAGACCACCAGTGCTACGTTTTTGTAGATGGCTATACTGACCCAGCTCATTGGACATAGTATCCCATCCACATTTTTAAATTCTCATACAGTCACATAATGACCCATATATGTTATATTCCCAGGGACCACCTTAACATTTCAACTCTTTGTAACATTGAATTCCCATAGGGCCCCAAACCGGTACAGATTTGGTGTAATGTTATTTGACAACGGGTCCATCAATGTTATGTTCTTGATGGGTCCCATCAAAAGTTAAAGTTCATTTCTCGTAGAGTCCTAATTTTTGTATGTCCCAATACTCCTCCGTTATGCTAAATCCCCACTAAGTACCTAAAGTGCCACCCCTGGAAAGGTCAATGGCTAAATCTAAATTTTTTGGGGCACTGTAGAGCCATCCTTTATTGATCGTGATCATACATTGTCCTAAAACTAATATCATTGTTGTTAATATTAGTGACTTACAATGTATATGTGTGAGTCCCTGATAATAAACAGCAGTGACAAATTACACAAAACCTCTACTTTTGCACATTTTGCATGTAAGTTTTGAAAAATACAATAGGCATCATAAGAATTAATGTTAGGTGTGTAGTATAAAGATCAGTATACCATAATACTACACTATTAAGTTGATTGCATTCGTTAATGCTGTGTTGGAAAACCTGTATAAACTCGTCAGGTGTTTCAGAACAACACATTGCTACAATTAAAATCTATTATGGACAGATCATTGTAAACTCACCTTTTAATATCGGCATAGTTGTTCCTCCGTTTCCAAAATATCCACACATGACCATTTAGTTTCTGGTTTATGATATTTATTTATTTATTTATTTATTTATTTATTTATTTATAGTCATATAATCGCTTCACCTTACTTTACCCGACATTTTGCTCTATAACAGCCAAGATATTGTAAAATCGGAAATATTCGAGAAGGAATCGATTTCGCATGGGTATTTGATTTTTTAAAATAAAAAACAACCATAAATGAGGCTTCCAATGAAGGAAGATTTTGGATCACACAAAGCCAACAACAACAGCAAAACACACTGAGCTTGGGAACTGATACAATAATAATACTGATAATAATAATAATAATAATAATAATATAGAGGAGGATGTCGTCAATAACAGGCACAAAACTAAGCAAGAACTGAATGATCAACTGAATTGCAACCATTCAATACAGGACTTAATTATAGAACCCAGATGATCAACGTTTTCTCGTATTCTCATGTTATCATATACTAGTACTTTAAATCTCTTCTTCTTCCATCAATTGCCCTTAGTATCCATCGTGACGTAGTATCCATCGTGACGTAGCATCCATCTATAGTATGTGCTTAACTTTTGTCTATGATTGTGACTTGTAAACAGTATTTTACATAGCTATCTTTTGTCCATGGTTGTACATGTTAATAGTAAACAAAATATTTATACAGCACCTGAAATCAATGCTATTCACAATCTTGCTGGAATTTTCCATAATATTCGTTCACATTATTTCACGTTGTATGTCAGTTGAAAATGTATATAAACAGGGAATTGATAAACAAATTAACATTCATATTTTAGATCAGTCTCGAGGAATTCCTCTGTGATAAAAACAACAGTTGTGTTTAGATATAATTCGAAGGGAATTATTTATTTAAATTTAAAGTGCTCCTTATCATGGATATACACTACTCTGGGGTTTTAGTGGACTCAGTCAAAGACATTATGGACTGCATCATTATGGTACACCTGGGCATTCAGGACTATTGGAATTCATTTGAAACATTATGTAGTTTTGGACATGTGGTATGAAATTTATATAACTTGGGATTTAATTCAAAATACCGGAAATGTCTCTTTATTTTCACTTTGTATTGTAAAATAATATATTTCTTTTCGATTTAACTTAAATTTTTGATTCCACATCTTTACGTTATATACTTTAAGACATAGAGTCGCAACACCGTTCATATTGGTCTAGTCTTGAAACACAGGCGCTTGACCATGAAAGCCTGGGCCGTCGCATTACTATAAGCCTACCAGCTTGCTGACTAAAGGACGAAGCATGTCGACAATATATTAAATATTGACCAAAAAAGATCGATTTATTTCTATTCATCATCAGCGATGACTTTTCTAAATGACACCGACTGATTTCAGTTAGAAGAAGAAATCATGCGATTTATGATTTTACAATCGATTTTTGTAACACACCATGTATCTACAACTGTTTGATAATCCCTACACGTATTGCTAACATATCCAATTCACACCAAAACCCCTCAAGGCGTTGACTGGTTTCAACGACCTGGAAACATTAATGTTTATTGGTTGAACTTTCTTTATAAATTTCACCTGCCTCTACGTGTGATCCCTCTGCTGTCCAACTATTGTCCGGTAATGCTGAAATGATTTCAAAATACCAGTGTTTTCCTCATTCATGCATGTTGTATTAATGTGGAAACAACAAATCAACGGAAATACCAGGCCTTTTTATTTCCGCTATTTATAAACACCAGGCCTTTTGATGTGTGCTATTTATAAATACATGTGGGTTTTGCTAGGCAATGTCAAGGTAGCTAACCTCATTCGGAAAATTGACTGTGCACACTATCCATTCCAAATTATCTGTTTAGTGATTTATTTTTCTAATTGTCATCACTTTATATCTCGTGACCATTCATTTGGTTTGTTTCTATGTTTTTCACCATTCTCTTAGAGGGCTATAATATATAGGAGCTACTTAACAACGTACAAGCTAGGGTGGCTAAAATAGGCTAGTGTGTCTAAAGATTATTCAGTAGGTAAGGTTTAATTTTATTTTTATTTTATTTTTTGAGAAAACACGGCTTGCCTCGTTGTTCAGTATATTTTGAGTTAAACAAATTGAGTATGGTGTATCTATTTTTGAACACGATTTCTCGTGTATAAACCAATGCAGTTGATGAATCTAGATTATTTGCCACACGCGTATGAAAATATACACCAGCCCCCTATTTACCTATGCTGTTGTAGCCACGACTGACTGTTGGATAGATCGATGTCAACTTTCTAAACTAAAGTCTGCTATGTGACTTTGTCAACCCAATGAACGTGAAAATGTTTCTTTCTGTTCTTAAAATCTTCAAAGATGAGACTTGTACCGTTACCCTAAGTTACTAAAGGGAACGTAAATATGAGTTTGGCTAGGGAAATCAGAGAACCAAAGAATAATCCACTCAGTTGACAAATTACACTTTGTAAAGAGTTGTTCACACAATCCCTTGTTTCTAGATTCTCGATTTCGTTTCTAAACGGTCTCAATTAAGAAATTTACAGAATGAATGAGTATGAGTGAGTGCGTGCGTGCGTATGCGTGTGTGCGTAGGGATTTGGCAACTGACTGCAAAATTGAACTTACCTTTGGGAAAATTGAGCTTGCCCCAAAAAAGATCAGGTAGAAAATGTTTTCGAAGTAGCTAAAGATAAAGAAAGAAAATGTTTAAACAACCAATAACAGAACTGCATTATTTTAATTTAATGAAGTTTTTAAACATAACATTATTCTTTGTCTTTTCAATTAAAGTTCAAATATCATGAATATTTAATGCTAGACTCTTTGTAATTCTTATTTTATACTCGCAACTAAATGATTTGAGAACACGGATTTTGTCAATGTACTTCACAAGTATCATCTAGTCACCATGAAATGACCAATATGCATCAAAATATTTGACAAGCCGACTTCTGAGATTGAGAACATTTATTATCATCCATACAATTGTTCGCCAAAAGCTATCTACGTATCGGTCTTCTGCTAATTACCTCAAACACAATAGGTCATAAACACCGCATGTGGGTGTTACATGTTTGCTTCATCAATCAATGCTTTTAAGATAATCCTGATGATTGTTCAATCGTTAATGTCTAGTGCCTTTCATTTCCAAACACAACTGTCAATTAAGTCTCACACGCTATATTATTAACACCTAACGCCTAACCTAAAAACGGTAACATGCATGAAAACAATCTTTATACTCTGACAGCTAACAAACTTCCCCAGCCTCTGGTTTTGGGCCTGAACGTTGACTGTTCCCGGATACGTACAAATATTACATTTAAAATATAAATGATACATTAGAATATCAATATTTATTCCTTATTTATCAAAACTGGCTTCATTTAGTAAATATTCATGTAATCACTCCTGTGCGAGAAAATGCAAGTGACCTTGAAATTGACTACAAGATGGAAATATGTATTGTGGCATTACAAACGGAATACTAACACTATAATTTGTTTCACTGACTCGTGGGCACGTGACTTAAAAATTTGAGCTTGACCGAGCCAACTCTAAGCTTGTCCCGGGTGTCGGGCAAGCTGATTTGTAGATCCCTGATGTATGTATGTATGTATGTATGTTATCATCAACAGTGCAAAGAAAGATACTAATTGGAGGCAGAAGATGAAATTGGAAGTATCTCTTGCTGATTATATCTAGAGCAATATCTCAGGGTTATATAACTCAGTTGGGTCTAACTAAAGATAGTATTGTTGTATTGGTTGTGATGGTAAAATCCCCTTCCCCCAAAAGAATTGCATCCACAACATAATCATCCCTATATTCAGAAGCAACAAAATTGTATCGCAAAGATTAATTCAGTCTTGCGGTTTCCTGATATGGTCGAGGGGATAAGTGCTGTTTTCATCTGGTGAATATGGTTTTGCGGCAAATAATATTTTCCCTGGTCTAATTTGTTATTTTGTCCATCAAAATACTTCCTTCCAAGTATCATCGAACGTCGAAGCAATATTAATAAGAGGTACCAACAAAAGTGGTAATATTTTAATGCATCCATAATGTTTCCTTATTTACTGTTCAGGATATCAAACATTTCTTCTAAAATTCTGTTCTAAAAGGTCTCATTGCAATCAAATACTTTCATATTCAAGACATTGTACAAAGTATCGTACATATGAAACATAAATAAATCGAGATACCAAATTAACACAGGAATATGACTAGAGTAAATGGATCTTTTCAGATATTACATAAATCGCTTTATAATCAGTGCTGAAAATTTCGAAGTCAATGTGTGAATAGAGTAAAAACATTTAATTGTTTATTTATACATGCCATAAAAGAAAATAGGAAAATGTTGTTACACTTTTGTAGTTAAAACATGCATGACACTCATGCGACTTACAAGTGTCTTTCCGACTACATGCATGTATTCAGAAAGATGTTCGTCAGTCAGAGAAGGGTTTGTGTTGATTATCCTACCATCTTCTTGATATCCTACTTACACATGAATTGGTGTGCATGTGATTGCGTTCGAGAGAGAGAGAGAGAGAGAGAGGGAGGGAGGGAGGGAGAGAGAGCTCGTCGGTACGGTCGGTAAGGGTTGGTTTTGGTTATGAATACTTTGCGTGAGTTACCATTACATATCGTCTCTATACCTCATCCGCTTGTCTGTAAGTGATTGTCGAATTGTAGAAAACGTATGTTAGATTGCAAGGGTATAATTTTTAATTGCATAAAAAAGCCACTGTCTGTAATTTGTGTCTTTTTCATGTCCTTTTTCAGCTATTAATTTATTCTGCTATAGTTTCTCCAACTCATTTTTCATTCCAATAGATAATGATAAATTTCCATATGCCCTGTAGTGGCCCACAAAGTTCCATGCGTCAACACCACCCATATTGCCGTCTGTATTGTTAAGTTTGCATAAGCCCCAATGTGGGGATTATAATTTCTTACTTTGCCGCACTCTTTCTTCGACCTATCTATGACACATTTTCAGAGAGCTCATTTTAAGATCAATTTCCCATAGCACCCCAAACTGATCCACATTTGTTGTAATGTTAATTCCCATTTGGACTGATCCATATTAGTTCTTGAAGGATCAGGAAAGTGAAAATGACCAAGTGCACCTAGCAGTGTTTAGACAGGTTCAAATCTGCAATAAGGCGAAGCTGTATGCTCTATGACCAAGTTGCACCCATCGATCATACACAAAACTGAAGGTAGTTAAAAGTTCTTTTAACAATGCCTAATATATAAAAGGACATTTTTTCTTCAAATGTCCAGTATAACCAGTGGGGAATATGTGAAATTCTTTTTATTTAAAAATCTAACACTATGGAAAATACGAAACTGTAAAGTGCTATCTTCGGAATGATGTTTTGATCGATACTATGATGACGAAGGAGCAGAGTAAACCCGTCTGTTCCTCTTCCTGCAAATGGATGCGAAAAGACCCCCGATTTCTCTGGTAAGTCTGTTCAGATTGATGGCGTGGTAATACCGCCTTTTATTCCACCAAGAGTGTTTTTAAGTAAATTTATGTAAACGGTTTTGATTGTCGATAGAGCTGTACAGTATAATCTGTCGTTCCGGTCGTGTAACACTGGACAACAAATTTTTACAAAAGTCATGTTACTGAAATAAAATTAGTCAATTCTTATCAATTTTTATGTGCTGAACACGAATATGACAGTCAAATTGCAAAATTGGCTCTAGTTCTTTTGTAATCTGCAAGAAATTAATGTTTACATAACGAAATGCATTCCAATAGTAAAAGGTCAACTGTAATAGCCTACCTATAAAAAATCAAGTCATTGACTACATCTTAGATTTCTTCGCCTGTCTCTTGTACAGCTGTTCGGGAGCATCTCTGAGGAGTGTCCAGCAGTAGTCAGCCAGCATTGTAGTGGACCATTTTCCCTGGTATCTTTGTTCCATTGTTGCGATATCTTGATGAAAACGTTCGCCGTGTTCATCACTAACAATACCACAGTTGCTAGGAAAGAAATCCAAATGGGAATGAAGGAAGTGAATCTTTAGAGACATATTGCAGCCAAGTTTCTTATACTTCATCAACATGTCTTCTACTAGTTCCTTATAGTTTTCTGCCCTAACATTTCCGAGGAAGTTTGTAGAAACTAGGCGAAAAGCATTCCATGCTTGTTTCGCGTCACCTTCCAGCAAGTTGTTGAACCGGTCATCTTTGAAAAGCTCTCGAATCTGAGGACCCACAAAAACTCCCTCTTTAATCTTTGCTTCGCTGAGTCGAGGGAATTTTTCATGCAGGTATCGGAATGCTGGCAAAGTCCGGTCAATGGCTTTCACGAAGTTCTTCATCAAACCTAGTTTGATGTGAAGGGGTGGTAGCAAGATTTTCTGAGCCTCAACCAGAGCTGGGTGTTGGATATTCTTCTCTCCAATGGCTACATTCTGCCTGTGAGTCCATTCCTTCCTCATGTAGTGCATTTCCCTTGCTCGGCTATCCCACTCGCATAAGAAACACATGTATTTTGTATATCCTTGCTGCAGTCCCATTAAAAGGGCAACTACCTTCAAATCACCACAGAGGTGCCAGCTGTACTTGTTATACTCAATGGAATTCAGTAGCTGCCTTAAGTTATCGTATGTCTCTTTCATGTGGACAGCATACACTACTGGAATAGATGGAAGAATGTTTCCATTGTGCAAAAGCACAGCCTTGAGACTCAGTTTCGAAGAGTCCACAAATAGTCTCCATTCTCGTGGGTCATGAGTGATTTTTAAAGCATTCATGAGGCCCTCAATATCGGAACAGAATATCAGATTACTTTCCTTTCTGAAGAAAGGCTCCAATTGCTGGTGGCGCTTTCGATATGCAGTAATTGTGACATCTTCTTCTAGAAGATTCCATTGTTGGAGTCTTGATCCTAGCAATTCTGCCTTGTTCTTTGATAAGTCCAAATCACGAATCAGGTCATTTAGTTCTTCCTGTGTTATTCTGTGTGGGGTTGATGATGCACCACAGTGAAAATCTGGATCACTGCATGCTGATGGACCAGGAGAAGAACAGGTCGACTCACCTTTGTCTTCGTCAGATGAATCAAGAGAATATTCTGCTGGAGGTTCTGGAATAGGAAGTCCCTCACCATGTGGAACTGGTCTCAATGCAGACGGAATGTTTGGGTAGACTATTCTCGACTTCTTTCGCTTCGTTATTCCGCCGGAAAGAGGAGGAACCAAGCAGAAGTAACAGTCATTTAGGTGGTTGCTTGGCTCTCTCCACACCATTGGGACTGCAAACGGCATTGATGACCTTTTGCAATTCAACCACTGTGAAAGCTGTGTTGTACATGTAGCACAGCATATATGCGGAGCCCAAGGCTTGTCTTGGTCACCAACCTTGCATCCGAAGTAAAGATGATATGCCTTCTTCACTTGAGAATTGATACTTTTCTTCTGGTTGGCAAATGTCACTTCCCCACAAATATAGCAAAAATTGTCCGCGGTATTAACACACTTTCGAGGCATTACTGTTCTTTATTGTACGTAAATGGATAAAATAATAAGTTTTATGTAACAGTAGCTTGAACTGTCTCGCACAACGTCTAAAATATTTTAAATGCTGAACCTATCTGATTGGGCTTTATATAGTACACTGCTTACGTCAGCTTCAGCAGCCGCCTGGCATTAGTATAATAGGCCTACACATGTACAGTACACTGCTGACGTCAACTTACTTCAGCAGCCGCATGGCATTAGTATTGCATTGCATCAGAAAATGATGCAATCAACTGTGGATGATGTGAGCATGATGGTATTATGCAATGTTACATCATTATTCCGGATGTTGCTGCAGTCCTACTGGAGAAATTTACACAGTGAAACATAGAAAATGAGGTATATGAATATCTTCAAAACGAGAGCCAATACAAATTTTTCACGGTTATATTCGTGTTCGGCACACCAAAATACTACAGATTAGGGCCTTTTCAAGTCAGTAATGATTTCACTGTTGACCAGTGTAAATGGTGCCTTCCTTTACCAAGAGTCGGTTGGCTCATGAGCTAAAATCTATACTGAGTAGACATACAATCAGGACATACATAAAGAAATGAAGTACCAGCTTTTACAACTAAAAAAGCTTTTTATTTTGCAGTTTAGATGCATCCAAGAATTATGCAAGTCAAGTCTGAACTGTTTTTTAAATGGTAAGTGGTGTCATTTCTCCAGATGAAATGTACGGGATGTGCACTTTACAAAAATGAATTTTTATAAAATCATGTAATACACAATCGTAAAAATCAACAGAATCTAAAACTCTTTGTTGTGGTACAATGATTCGTTTCTAACTTTTGAACAAGAATGACCGACAATATAGAGACTATTTGATTTAGAACTTAGGTGGTCATTTCAATATGCATATGACCAAGTAGATCCACTGAATTGCTTCCTTTATTTCAACTAATAGCCAGAATGGTGACGTTACAAGATTAGATATTGGTCCAAGGGCTATCAGCGCTGCTTAATTTTGACAGTCGCGTATATCTGTCAGAACTGATAACTGAACATCGTTTGTTATATCATGGACATCCTGAATGAACTCTTCTGTGAATTTATACATTATGAATACTTGTTCTGCATTTAAATGAAAGCGCAGAGGATTGAATTTGGTCATCTTAAAGGGTGTGAGAGAAATGTTGCGTCCTTGCGTCAAGCGTGAAAACCTCTATGACCAAGGTTCACACTACCAGCCGAAGTGGGCAACTAAAAAAGAGAAAAAAGAATTTGCTCAGCGATTTTATTATGTAAATTGATTGACAATAGTTTATAGCTTTAGAAATGCTCCCTCGACACACCCGAGTAAGGTGGTAAGGTAAGCCCCAGGCAAAAGATATTTCATGCAGTATATACATTATATCGATGTATACTGATAGTTTGCTTATTGTGATAGAACACGCTATCATTTGTTGAATTAATCCGGGAAGAATGATCTGTCACGTTGATTTAAAACGACAAATATTTTAGAACTAATCAAAGTAGTTGTTTGAAATAGATATAGTACTTTTCTTGCCGAATAAAACTTTCATAAGGGATAATGTTGTTTGATTTATATAATGTTATTTGTTCTTGAAGAATAACTCCAGTCAGCTATTTCAATAGTTATTAATTACAAGACAACAATTGTGAAGAGAATACAAGACTTCCTGAAAGCATTTTTCTCATAGAACTTAAACCTTAGTGAAGATATAACATAAACCAGATGTTGATGTATATCATTTCTGGTCCAGTATGGAATTTCTGCTTATTTTTACTGTCAAGAACAGTCGATTGATATTTAAAGCTAATTATATTAAAGCCAACACTACACCCCCTCCTGATTATGTTAACATATAAAATGAAACGTGATATAGTGACCACATTTCAAAACAAGCTGCATTAAGTTTCATTTTTACAAGTTCATTCTCCCAGGTCCATTTGACAATCTTCCCGAACGTGTGCACTGTCCTTTGTGACTGAATGGTAATGGGTTGTTTTGATCCACTTCAGAGAAACAATCATTGTTTGAAATATTCATTTCAGCAGGCTGTGATACTGTGGTAGGCATAGGAATGAAATTTCTGTTACGCCGTATCTCTACCTCACCCGTTAATATAACGCACGAACGAGGTGTAGATGCCTCAGATTTAACAATGCCCGAAGAAAAATTATATTTGATCAATACCTTTTTCCATACTTTAAGTTTTTATTTTATATTTCGTCGAATATAATAATTTCTGTTTTCATTTGGTTCTGATAGCTTTCCGATTTTTCAGTTTCTTTAAATTTGACCATTTGATCTGTAAGCTTTTTGTTACCATTGGCAAAGTAGTTTACAATATTTTTCTCATCAGTAATTCGGCAGGGCTATAGCTATTCGTTAATGGTGTTGCACGATATGCTAAAAGAACTAAGTAAGGATCGTCTGCCTCTTTAGCATTTTTGTAATTGTTTGAACAGCCCTTTCGGCAAGACCATTACACTATAGATATTTTGGACTAGTTGAAATATGTTTGAATCCATAATATTTCACAAATTCTTCGAGTACTGCGGAAGTGTCTTGTGGACAATTATCTGAAATTAATACTTCTGGTACACCGTGTTGGGAAAAGATTGATTTGAGATGACTGACGATTGCTATCGAACCTGTGCTCTACAACTTTGCTATTTCCATATATCTTGAAAAATAATCAGTCACCAAGAGATATATTTGACCATTCAGTTCACTATTGGCAGTCTCTAGGGTAAGATGTGCATCTAGCTGCAATTTTCCAGACAGTTTTGAATCCCTTAGTCCAATCTTAGTCGATCTCTTAATGTAACATGTAGTGGCCCGAAATTGCAATTATCTGCTAACATATGTAAAGAACTGTAACTATACCCGCCACCTTTTTTCCATCGTCATGTTTTCTCTGATTAAATGTTTTCTTTTCAAAAGTTACATTCCTCTCTGGAACGAAATATGGCATTAATCTATCTGCCACGGGCTTCCACTTTTGATATTCCTCTGTCAGGTTGAACGAAGACAGTGTGTCATCAACCTTACTTCCCATAGAGTAAATCAAGATATTAGCTTGAATTTCTTCGTCTTTTTGCTGCGTTTGGACGCTTGACGAAATAGTTAAAATCTCTGAAACCACTTTTCCCAGGTTTCGTGTCTTGAAAAGTCAAATTTGTCCAGATTGTAAATTTAAACGAATCTATATTTAGCTCTGATAGTTGCAGTCTTGTGTTTTACCGCTGCCACAATGAAATGTTATTTGTTATTTAATAAATACCTCCAGTAGGCAACACTATTTCTTAATTACAAGTTATCATCACAGTTGTGAACAGGAGACAAGACTGCCCTGATAATATGTTTTCTTCATAGAATCTAATCCCTAGCGAAGGCATAACATAAACCAGCTGTTGGTGTATAACCATTTTAGTTTTGTGTTGAATATCCGATTACTTTTACTGTCAAAACAGTTGAGTATTATCTAAAGCTAGTTAAATTAATCCCTACACTACAAGCTGGTAGGTCAATGATTTATTTCGGGATACATACCATTTTATCCTAGTTGACAGAAGAATCACAGTGAAATATTTCAAAACAAAACTATTTCATATCGAGTTTAATCTTGCTTTTGGAAATGTTTATATTGTCTGCCTTGAAATGCTACATGTACTATAACTTCAAATCTTACCTGCTGTATCCATTTGAATTTTCCCGTGCTGCAGACTGATATCCTCATTTCGTACTACTTCTAATACCCATTACAAAAGAAAAGTGTAAATTGTGTACCATGATAACATGATAGAATGAGTAATTTTATGTATGGTGAAAGATATGTGACGCTACCATGTACATCTATCCAAGAGAAAGCTTTTGTCTTCTATGGTTATTCACATACCAACATTCCTGAATGTCATGAACTAAACTATTCATCCCAATGAGCTCTAGCACACGTAGATTTCTGTCCTAAGCCTATATATGTTTCCATTTGATACAATTACACAATATGTATACAGCTATTGAATTGTCCTCGTACAATACATCGTAATTTCCTAACACATATTCATACTGCTGGCATCAACAACACTAATATTAACACTAACTTGTGCAATAATTCTTCGCCAGTGGTTGAACAGGAAAGGAAATCTATGCCTTTTGCGGTGCTGAAGATTTGGAGAGAGCCAGCAGATCATATCAGTAGTTGTTACTTCTGCCTGGTGCCTCCAATTGGGAAAGGTGTGTCAAAGATGAAAAAGTGGACAGTGCATTATCCGGACATTCCATCAGCTAGCTGCACAGAACCCCACGGAGCAGGACTGCCGGTTCCTGATGCACCAGAAGCCTTCTCACTTGAGTCAGACGAGGAAGAGGAAGAGGATGAAACTTCTAGTCCTGAACCATAAATGTCACATGACCTATATTTTCTCTCATCCTCCTCCTCTGAACCACACCTCATAACACAAGGTGAACTGATTTAACTTGTCAGTTATTTGGAACTATCCAAGAGTAAGGCAGAGCTGTTGGGCTCCAGACAACGTCAGTTGAATCTCGTGGCAGGTGATTTTGGGTTTCCATGATCTGTGACCGTAAAAAGGATCTTGTCCCATTCTTCGTCATGAAAGGTGATCGTGTAGCCTGCAACAACATCGATGTTGTGATGGCAGCCCTCAACATCGTTCATGTTCCAGATGAGTGGAGACTGTCCATTGATTCATCGAAGACGAGCCTTAAATCTGTTTTCCGGCATAATGGCAATGTTTTTGCCATCAATTTCAGTTGGTCATGCAGTCCATATGAAGGAAACAAATGAAAACATGAAACAACTTTTGAGGTACATAAACTATGACCAACATCAGTGGCAGCTTTGTGGCGATTTGAAGGTTCTTTCTCTCTTGCTTGTTCTGCATACTGGATCCAGAAATTACTGCTTTTTTCTTCGAATGGTATAGTCATGTGAGAAATGTCCACTTCATCAAGATAGATTGGTCACTCCGACAGTCATTGGAGCCTGGGAGGAAAAGTGTTCAGCATCCACCACTTGTTGAATCAAGGAAGATTTTGTTACCACCCTTGCATATCAAGCTGGGTCTGATGAAGAACTTTGTCAAGGCCATGGACAAAGCACAGGTATCTTTCAAGTACCTCCGTGGAAAATTTTCAAGGTTCAGTGAAGCTAATATAAAGGAAGGTGTCTTTGTTGGTCCTCAGATTCGTGAACTTCTTCGAGATGATGCATTTGACCGTGTACCTCATGACAAGGAAAAGACGGCATGGAAAGCCTTCCAGTTAGTGGCAACAAATTTTCTCGGAAACAACAAGGCACACAACTACAGATAGTTGATGGAAAACTTCCTCAAGACATACAAAAGCCTTGGTTGCAACATGTCACATAAGATACAATTTTTGCGCTCTCATCTAGATTCTTTTGAACAGAACTGCGGAGCAGTGAGCGATGAGCACGGCAAGCAATTTCACCAGGACATTGCAACAATTGAAAAACGCTATCAGGGCAAATGGAGTTCATCATTGCTTTCATACTATTGCTGGACAGTGACAAGAGATGCTCCATTTAATGAATACAAGAGACAAGTCAATAAGCGCCGAGTAGACACTGAATATGGACTAAACTATGTACTTATATATACATAATAGTCTTTTTTGCATTTTGTTTCATAATAAATTTTATTTATATAACCCTTATGCTTTTTTTTTAAAAAAGTGTTTCATAAACAGGACAGGTGAAATATTATCATGTAATAGCAACCATAAACACATGAAAAGACCTAGGTTTACAATTTATGATTAAAACTCTAATATCTGTACAATATACATAGACGTAAAATCTAACAACTTAAATATCTTGGAAACAGTAGCAAATCAGTTGTTTTAATAGTCATATTTGAATTCAGCACATCAAACGCCATAATAAATAGCACATATTATCTCTGAAGCAGACGACTTCTAAAAACTTTAGACCGTTTATCTCCATTCTCTTTGAAGTTTGTATCAATTATATTTGTATTCTTATATTGTTTTGTACCTTTTGAAATAATGAAGCGCTGCACAAACACCCACCAACACGTTGATTTTGAATTTACGCTAAGTACAATTTATTATTATTATTATTATTATTATTATTATTAGTTTTTTCTACTGTGCTTCTATTATCCTTTCAATAATAATAATAATATTATTATTATTATTATTATTATTATTATTATCGCAAATAATCTCCGTATTTTTGTTATAATTTCAGTTGTTAATGTTTGGTTTTGCTATTCTTCTTCTTCCTCTGCTTCTTATTCTTTATGGTGACCACATCATGTTCATGATGATAACTGTTATTAGACTGCAAATAATACGATACAAATTATTATCATTAAAACAAAAATAAATAAACATACAATGATATGTTACAGTTTCATAGTCGTCTTTGGTAAATTTGCTTGTTGGTGACCACTCTTTAAATCCTGCTCCGCTACGCCTTTGGCACGCATTCCGACTTTCTTTATTTTTAGGAAAAATATGCTCACTTTTTTGCGAACAGTTTGACACGACACTTGCAGTTTGTGGCATGAATTAAAACTTTTTGTTATTCAAAAAGTCAGACGCTTACTGCACGACAATAGACCCACGATGTGAGATAAAATCGAAGAAGAAGCGTTCCAGACGAGGGACCTAAATGCCTCTAGCGACACTTAGAACTATCGATTAGAAAAACAACCGGCCTAAGTCCAACATAGGCTGACGAATTTGTTGAAAGTTGCAATGAAAAAATGAAGAAAAAAACAATGACGACAACATTCCAGTATGGAACAAGATCGATGTCCTCCTCCTACTCATCATCATAGAGACCTTTTCTAAATGAAATGGACTGATTTCTGAAACAAGTAGAAATGTTACTATTTATGATTTTGTAGTCGTTTTGTGTAACACAACATGTATCTACAACTGATTGGTAATCCCTACCCCTAATGTTGACATATCCAGTTATCATCAAAGCCTCCCCCCACCATAAAGCAACAAGAACAACAGAAACGTCTCTTTCCAAAGGGCGTTTACTGGCTTCAGAGAGCTTTACAAATTATATTAATGTTTATTTTTATAATTGTCTCTATAAATCTCTTCTGCATCTATATGGTGATCATTATGCTCCCCCGCAAATGTCTGATATTGCTGAAACGATTTCAAAATACCAATGCTTTCCTCATTCCGCCATGTTGTGTTGACATGAAGCACAAATTTATGGGAATACCAAACCTTTCATGTATGCTGTTTATAAACACCTGTGATTTTTGCCAGGTAATGTCACGGTAGCTAACCTCATTTAGAAAATGAATTGGGTACACTCTTAATGTCAAATTATCTGTTTAGTGATTTATTTTTATAATTGCCAATAAAATATATTTCATGCCCAGTCATTTGTCTTGTTTCTGTGTTTTGCGTTTCTGTTGCACTCGTTTTTCTCCTTTGTCTTGAAGTCGATACCGAATTGGATCTAAGTATAAACAAGTACATACTGGGGGAGCTAAAGATAATTAATGTTTCCTTGGATCATTGAGTAGAAAAGATTTAATTACAGAAAACTTGGCTTACGTGGTTGTTCGTTGTCTCTTGAGTTAATTAAACTGGTTATGTTTTTTTAACACAATGTTTCATGTATAAACCTTCATAATCTAGAAAATTTACTATACATGATTGAAAATATACACCAGCGTTATTTGTACCTATGCTATCGTAGCCTCAACTGATAAATACCTTAACTGACCTTAATTGACCTAGTCAATATTCAAATTAGAACATTTGTTTATGTGATAAATTCATGGGAGATTCTCAATAAGGATATTTTCGTAATAAAAATGTAAAGTTTACATTCCTTTGGCAAAGAAGTTCAACTATGATCTGAAACATATATATAGATATGTATCGTATGTATGTATGTATGTATGTGTGTGTGTGTGTGTGTGTGTGTGTGTGTGTGTAATTAAAAGTGCAAAGAAAGACAATAATTGGAGGTAGAAGGTGAAATTTAATGTTATCTGATGCTGATTATCTCTACAGTAATATCACAGGGATATATCAAACGTGTTCTGGTCAAGTCCTGATTATCACTACAGTAATATCACAGGGATATATCAAACGTGTTCTGGTCAAGTCCTGATTATCACTACAGTAATATCACAGGGATATATCAAACGTGTTCTGGTCAAGTCCTGATTATCACTACAGTAATATCACAGGGATATATCAGACGTGTTCTGGTCAAGTCCTGATTATCTCTACAGTAATATCACAGGGATATATCAAACGTGTTCTGGTCAAGTCATGATTATCTCTACAGTAATATCACAGGGATATATCAAACGTGTTCTGGTCAAGTCCTGATTATCTCTACAGTAATATCACAGGGATATATCAAACGTGTTCTGGTCAAGTCCTGATTATCACTACAGTAATATCACAGGGATATATCAGACGTGTTCTGGTCAAGTCCTGATTATCTCTACAGTAATATCACAGGGATATATCAAACGTGTTCTGGTCAAGTCCTGCCAACCATTTGTTGCATTTGATTTCGTCTTTTGTCAAACTACTGTTTCACTTGCCAGCTCAATTACAGGGGATTCCACATTAATGACATTATCGCATTCTGGTGGCAAGGTCAGTTGTGCCCTGCCATTATCACCAATCTGTTGTATTAACTTTCCTTCCTTGTTTAGGCTGGTACTTTACTTTAGACAAATATACAGGGCATACCGCAATAGTGACCGGGTACTTTGCTTGTTAGCTAAGCTACAGGGCATTTTGCATTAGTAACCTGGTACTTTACTTGTTAGGTAAGTTACAGTTCATACCACTTTATTGCCGTTACTGCCTCCTGGTGGGAAGGTTAGTTTTGCCCTGTTCCTATCACCAATCGGTAGTATTAACTTGTCATCCTTAGTTTACTTGTTAGCTAAGATACAAGGCATACCGTAATAGTGATCTGGTACTTTACTTGTTAGCTAAGATACAGGGCATACCGTAATAGTGACCTGGTACTTCACTTGTTAGCTAAGATACAGGGCATACCGTTATAGTGACCTGGTACTTTACTTGTTAGCTAAGATACAGGGCATACCGTAACGGTAACCTAGTACTTTACTTGTTAGCTAAGATACAGGGCATACCGTAATAGTGATCTGGTACTTTACTTGTTAGCTAAGATACAAGGCATGCCGTAATAGTGACTTGGTACTTCACTTGTTAGCTAAGATACGGGGCATACCGTTTTAGTGACCCGGTACTTTACTTGTTAGCTAAGATACAAGGCATACCGTAGTAATAACCTGGTACTTTACTTGTTACCTAAAATGCAGGGCATACAGCAATAATACTTTGAATTTCCGTATGGATGGAAATGTAAGTCCACATTATGTATGTACTATATTTCGTTTGTACGTTATCTGGTATTTTGTATCATGACATTGTTAGGATGACCGTTTGTACTTATCCACTTATAATTCTTTTAACTGAGAGAATACTAGATACTAGATACGTTCCGATGTCGGCTGTTACAGTCCACTGCACGTCTTTAAAGTCAAACGATAGAAGTTTTTATTTATTATTATTATTATGTAACTTTTCTTAATCGGGCAGTTTATCGGGTAGCATACAAAGGTATAGCTAAATTCTTGTAGACGTCCATATTTACTCATCTCTTTGTTAAATTCCAAGATATGGAATAGTGTTCAATCCTCTATCTTCAAGTCTCATACATCATCACAATGACCTATCTATGATGTTTTCCCAGAGGCCCCAGTAATATTCGTCCATTTGAAGATCCATTTCCCACAGTACCCCAAACTGATCCAAATTTGCTGCGATGTTAAACCCCACTGGGTCCATCCATGTCAAATTCTTGTAAGGCCCTGCAAACCGTCAATACTGAATTCTCGTAGAGCCCCCAAAACCGTTCGTGTTCAATTTCAATTGAAAAAATCAGCTTGAATTAGTGTACAATACACATAATCATTAGCAGTTCTTAAAATGGGGAAAACGAATTTTGCCGGTTAGACAACACTAACTTCTGAAAGTTCAATGAATGAATTACAAAATATTTCTAAAAAGTAAAAAACAAAGTTATAGGCTCCTTTTGACAATTTATATCTGAAGTCCAGGAAGCGAAAATAGCCAAAAGGAGGTGGCAGTTTATGGAGAGATGCCCATCTGATCTAAGATCAGGTATTATATTCTATAACCGAAAATACATCCATCAATCATATACCAAAATAAATTATATCAAAAGTTCACTTAACAATAAATGTGATATACAAGATCTTTTTAAATGCCACTATAACCAGTGAAGAATTATAGGGAAATTGATTTTCTTTAAAAATCTAAGCCTATGCAATTACGAAAATGTTGAGTGACACCTAAGGAGTAATGTTTTGCTCCATACCGTGGTGACGAAGAGAAGGATAAACTCATTTGTACATCTTTCTTAAAATAGCGGCGAAAAGACCTACGAGTTCTCTGATTCAGTCCGTTCAGACAGATTCCTACCAAGAGTTTTTTTTTTTGTACATCAATGTATTCGTTTGGCTCGTGAGCTATGAAACCATACTGAGTAGACATACGCCCAGGATATCAGCAAATACTGAACTGTCAGCTCTTGCAACTAAAACAAGCTTTTTTCAGTGAAGATGCTTCCAAGAATTATCCATATTCAAGTCTGAGCTGTTTATCAAATGCAGCAAGGTATGATTTCCCCCAGATGAAATGAATAGAATGTGCAGTTACAAAAATGAATTTTCATAAAATCAGGTCCTATATAGTTTAATAGAAATAAACAGAATCAAAACTCTTTTTTGTGGTACAAACATGTTTATTGATTAACTTTTACTTGGGGAAAAATAATGACCGACAATTTGCCGTATTGCCGACTTGTGTTCTGGTGCAGAGATACCTGAAGGCATTTTAAGGCTAAATCTAATAATTCTTAGAGGGTAAGTTTACATATATATATATATATATATATATATATATATATATATATATATATATATATATATATATATATAATACTGCAATGCTTACCATTCAAACAGCGGCAATTGTCACCAGAACATTCTGTCAAAAATAACACCAATTTTGCACACACGGGATACTACCCGTGTGTTTTCATCACTTCGCGATATTCGGCCTATTCTGCGCATGGCTTTGAAAAGATGTAATGTTTATACGTCGGGCTATGGAAACGAAATGCATTACTGTGTACATGTTTTGTCAGTATTTCAGCCGAGGAACTTGGTCCGGTTTATAGCTAGTTTTACAAAATTCAACTTAATTTTGCCACTAAATGACAAGAGATATTAAGCAAACAAAATGAACCTTGTAAAATAATTAGTATAATTTCCACACTTTATGAAAATATGCTCTTATGTTAAAGAGAAACAACAATTCAAAAAATAATACCAACGAATTTAGAAGCATACTATCAGCCTGTGTATTTGTTGAAAATCCGTTTAAGCGGCAAGTTGACAGTAGGATAGCAGACGATAACGTAGGTGTGGAACAGCTATATGCAAATTAGAAACTTGGATTAAGATGCAGTATTGGGCTAAGGTAAACATTTCTATCTTTTACATAATGTATTTATTTGCATGGTTCTAAAAGAGAAATATTAAATAGGGTTTTCTGGGTTACAAGTTCAGTTATATTTTCATATGCATATATAATAGAAATGTGGGATTTTTTTTATTCTTTATGAATGTCGCTTTTCTTAATTAAAGGACGATCGTTCCTTCTTTATAGAATTTGTATTTGCGACCAAAGACAACACTTGATCCAATGATTACAGAAATTACGTATCGTTGCGCAGAATTACCCAACGCGAAGAAATGACCGACATGGTGGTATATATATATATATATATATATATATATATATATATATATATATATTATATATATATATATATATATAACTATTATTATTAATATAACATGAAATAATTTGTAATTGAATGTAAGAGGACATAAATGTGATCCAGAATATCCTTTATTACACAGAACCTTCTTTTGCCCTTTATGACCTGAACGTCTAAACTTTGTTTGCCTTATACATTATAGTTCATTAAAATTGATGAATATACTAAAAATAAACTAGTTTAGTTTATTTTCCTCTCAGTCAAAATATCCTAGAAAGTTTAAACTAACCATTTTCAATCACAGTCTTTTTCTAAGACAGTTAATTTCTCTTATATGAGACTCTAGTTCGGTTATTTTAGCATTCCAACACGGATTAAATAGATATGTAGCTACAGTAACGAAGGCTACAATATATCAGAGTTTTGTCAACACATTTTTATACTTATATCTTTGAGAACACTGCAGCTAAGACACTATTTGATTGTTGTATCACTGGGTCAACATGACAACGATTTGCCATAATGACGCGATGTGTTCCGGCTTCAGTTGTAATGATAACAGAAGGCACTTCAAAGCAAGATTTAGCAGTCCCTTCTGTCTCAAGTAGTAAGACAGCACATTTAGACAGGTCTCCGTATGTGGTATCCTCTCTTGTGGCATTGACGAGAACAAGTTCTGGAGTGCCACCATTCTGTTATGTTTCCATCCCCAGGACTGAGTATGCCTGTACTGCAAGAAGTATATATAGGGTCTAGCGTCCACCACTGCCCAGTCATACCAGTAGTGTTTCTGCGGATCTCTGTGGTCAGGGTCAGCACCTACAGACCGGAACATCTCATACCAGAGGGGAGATAGAGTGCAGTGGATCTCTGATGAGAGAGAGAGAGAGAGAGAGAGAGAGAGCTATGCAAATCCTAAAGGTTTTATCCCTTGTCATTTCCTCTGAAACAGCGCCGAATTAAACCCTGTGGAAACCCTTAGGCAGTCGAAATCTTGACACACAATATTAATGCACCTAAAAATGGATCATACGTCTGTAGGAGAAGGATTAGTTTGATGAGATGATACTGCAATAGATTAAAGAGTTTTATCTCAAGTACACAGTTTTATATTTTTTAATGAAATTTCAGTAGGAGTGCATTTTCCGACATGTAATTTCGAATGATTTAAAAGGTGTCCTACAACTTACGACTCGAACAAAAACGATGTGCCCTGGAACATAGTGCACAAAATAAAGTACTTTAAAAATTAATTTATGATGTCTCAACAAATATAGTGTCCCAACATATGCAGTAAATACGGGTATGTTTGATTACCACAGCAAATCCATCTACTCCTAATTCATCAATGGTTCTGTTCACATAATATTTAAGGAAATAAATAGAATTGGGTCAGAATTTAAGCATATATATATATATATATATATATATATATATATATATATATATATATATATATATATATATATATATACTGATTCAGGTGATGAACGTATTTCTGGTATATTCATTGTTCCAGTTTTAGAAACAATTTCACTGGATGCATTTGAAGACAAGACAAACACAAAGAAGAATTATTAGTGTTATTAGTGATGGTTCAATACAAATTACATTAACATTAATAAGATTTGCGCTCTACTAGTCATATGCCAGAAGAGCTTATGAGATGGACTTTTGTCTGTAGTCTGTAGTCCATTAATCCAATTGCGCAAGTCTGTTATCATTACTCCTTCTAAATTTCTGGATAATTGCTATGAAATTCACGTTCTAGCTCAACCTAGATGCAATGGTGCCACTTGCACAGCCAATACGGCTGTACCAATGGCCGTCTTGAAAGTCAAAAGACATTGTATGATGTCTGATTGGTCCTAAATGAAACTGGTGACAATCTGATTTTCAATATTGTCACCATGGCAGCCATCTTCAAAATCTTGTTATCGCTACTCCACTTAAACGAAGAATCAAATGATCATGTAGTTTTCACTCAAACACTTATTATGGAGTCTAGTTGGACCAAAATGAAATTTTTGCCGATCTAATGTCCAATATAACCACCAGAGTCGCCATCTTGTAAACCTTATTATTGCTACTCCTCCTGAATAGAATGTCATATTGCCATGGAGATTTTACCAGAAACTTTCTTATAATGTCTGATTAGTTCTAAATTAAAATGGGGCTGATCTGATGGCCAATATGGCAATCACTGTGGCAATATTTAAAATATTGTTATCGCCACAGACTTACGCTAAAAGACTTAAGATATCTAGCTGGTACTAAATAAATAAGGTACAGATCTGATGCCCAATATGGCTATTCTTTCTGAATGAAAAATAATGTTGTCATGTGGTTTTCACCAGATAATTTCTTATAGTGTATACGTGGTCCTATATCAAAATGGTGCCAATCTGATCTTCAATATTGCTGCCACAGTGGCCATTCTTCAAAATCTTGTCATTGCTAATTCCCCTGATTGAAAAGTAATATTGCAATGTATTTACGTGTACTTGTACCCATTAATGGTGTTCTTGGTATACCTCTGGTGAAGAAAATACATCGATTTGGTGTAAACCAATGCATTGACATTTTAATCTCATTTTCTTATCAGGCTCCATACGGATGAGACAAACCTTCTGTCAAGGAATTAATTGAAGACCAGTTGCATTAAAATTTTAAACACATACTTCCAGACTGCTCTACCTACATTACGGGGCTCTTAAACATGTTTTTATCGTTTGCCATAAAATATTGGATTACTATAATTTCAAATCTTTAGTCACGGAAGAAAGATCGGTCACACTGATTAGAATGGCAAGCGTTCTGGAAATAAGCAAAGCAGTTGTTTGCAATACATATGGATCTTCTTTTTCAAATAAAAAGTTCAAAAGGGATAATATTGTTTGATTTGATATAGTAAACGATATAATTCGTTGTGGGATACATGCCCTTTTATCCACATTGACTGAAGAATCAAAAGTGAAATATTTCAATGGAAATATCTTTTATATCGAGTTTACCCTTACTCTTGCAAATGTTTTTATAGTATGTCCTAAAATGTTGGATTAACTAGAATTTCAAATCAAGTCGTCTATGCTATATATCCATTGGAGTTTTCATCTGCTACAGACTATTATTTTTCTTTGTATCACTTCTCTACTACTAATTTCAAAGGAAACTTTTAAATTATATACCATGACACAATGATAGAATGACTAATTGTATATATGTTGAAAGGAACGTGACGTTACCATGCACATCTATCCCAGAGAAAGGTCTTTTATCTTCCATGGTTTTTCATACCATCAATATTCCTGAATGTCATGAACTAAACTATTCACCCCAATGATCTCTATGAAAGTAGATTTCTATCCTTATTTTCCCATTTGATAAATTCATACAATATGTATCCCGCTAATGAATTGGTGTCTTACAATATATCTGATATTCCCAACACATATTGATCTTGCTGTCATCATGTACACTAATATTACAAGACTATGTTTAATTTTTTAATAATAATAATAATAATAATAATAATACTTTATTCAGTAATTTAGGTCGCCGGCTCATATTACAAAATACATTACAAGTACATATAATGTGCGACATGGTTTAAAGAAGTTAAATATGGTGTTTATCATGAGTATAGATACATAATTTCCAATAATCGGTACATTATTTTTAAAGAAATGTTACTGCCTCTAAGTATGTTATTCACCATTCGTTCAGTTATCAAAGATTGTCTAAGACAGAAAGCCGAATTGATTTATTAAGTAAGATTTCTTATAATTAATATATTATTATGACTCATTAGGGATATAATTTTTTCTAAAGACGGAAAGAGATAAATTTCAATGAAGTATTTCTTTCTTATATCGTCGTAAGCTGGACAGACATAAACAAAATGTAACACTGGACAACAAATTTTTACAAAAGTCATGTTACTGAAATAAAATTAGTCAATTCTTATCAATTTTTATGTGCTGAACACGAATATGACAGTCAAATTGCAAAATTGGCTCTAGTTCTTTTGTAATCTGCAAGAAATTAATGTTTACATAACGAAATGCATTCCAATAGTAAAAGGTCAACTGTAATAGCCTACTTATAAAAAATCAAGTCATTGACTACATCTTAGATTTCTTCGCCTGTCTCTTGTACAGCTGTTCGGGAGCATCTCTGAGGAGTGTCCAGCAGTAGTCAGCCAGCATTGTAGTGGACCATTTTCCCTGGTATCTTTGTTCCATTGTTGCAATATCTTGATGAAAACGTTCGCCGTGTTCATCACTAACAATACCACAGTTGCTAGGAAAGAAATCCAAATGGGAATGAAGGAAGTGAATCTTTAGAGACATATTGCAGCCAAGTTTCTTATACTTCATCAACATGTCTTCTACTAGTTCCTTATAGTTTTCTGCCCTAACATTTCCGAGGAAGTTTGTAGAAACTAGGCGAAAAGCATTCCATGCTTGTTTCGCGTCACCTTCCAGCAAGTTGTTGAACCGGTCATCTTTGAAAAGCTCTCGAATCTGAGGACCCACAAAAACTCCCTCTTTAATCTTTGCTTCGCTGAGTCGATGGAATTTTTCATGCAGGTATCGGAATGCTGGCAAAGTCCGGTCAATGGCTTTCACGAAGTTCTTCATCAAACCTAGTTTGATGTGAAGGGGTGGTAGCAAGATTTTCTGAGCCTCAACCAGAGCTGGGTGTTGGATATTCTTCTCTCCAATGGCTACATTCTGCCTGTGAGTCCATTCCTTCCTCATGTAGTGCATTTCCCTTGCTCGGCTATCCCACTCGCATAAGAAACACATGTATTTTGTATATCCTTGCTGCAGTCCCATTAAAAGGGCAACTACCTTCAAATCACCACAGAGGTGCCAGCTGTACTTGTTATACTCAATGGAATTCAGTAGCTGCCTTAAGTTATCGTATGTCTCTTTCATGTGGACAGCATACGCTACTGGAATAGATGGAAGAATGTTTCCATTGTGCAAAAGCACAGCCTTGAGACTCAGTTTCGAAGAGTCCACAAATAGTCTCCATTCTCGTGGGTCATGAGTGATTTTTAAAGCATTCATGAGGCCCTCAATATCGGAACAGAATATCAGATTACTTTCCTTTCTGAAGAAAGGCTCCAATTGCTGGTGGCGCTTTCGATATGCAGTAATTGTGACATCTTCTTCTAGAAGATTCCATTGTTGGAGTCTTGATCCTAGCAATTCTGCCTTGTTCTTTGATAAGTCCAAATCACGAATCAGGTCATTTAGTTCTTCCTGTGTTATTCTGTGTGGGGTTGATGATGCACCACAGTGAAAATCTGGATCACTGCATGCTGATGGACCAGGAGAAGAACAGGTCGACTCACCTTTGTCTTCGTCAGATGAATCAAGAGAATATTCTGCTGGAGGTTCTGGAATAGGAAGTCCCTCACCATGTGGAACTGGTCTCAATGCAGACGGAATGTTTGGGTAGACTATTCTCGACTTCTTTCGCTTCGTTATTCCGCCGGAAAGAGGAGGAACCAAGCAGAAGTAACAGTCATTTAGGTGGTTGCTTGGCTCTCTCCACACCATTGGGACAGCAAACGGCATTGATGACCTTTTGCAATTCAACCACTGTGAAAGCTGTGTTGTACATGTAGCACAGCATATATGCGGAGCCCAAGGCTTGTCTTGGTCACCAACCTTGCATCCGAAGTAAAGATGATATGCCTTCTTCACTTGAGAATTGATACTTTTCTTCTGGTTGGCAAATGTCACTTCCCCACAAATATAGCAAAAATTGTCCGCGGTATTAACACACTTTCGAGGCATTACTGTTCTTTATTGTACGTAAATGGATAAAATAATAAGTTTTATGTAACAGTAGCTTGAACTGTCTCGCACAACGTCTAAAATATTTTAAATGCTGAACCTATCTGATTGGGCTTTATATAGTACACTGCTTACGTCAGCTTCAGCAGCCGCCTGGCATTAGTATAATAGGCCTACACATGTATAGTACACTGCTGACGTCAACTTACTTCAGCAGCCGCATGGCATTAGTATTGCATTGCATCAGAAAATGATGCAATCAACTGTGGATGATGTGAGCATGATGGTATTATGCAATGTTACATCATTATTCCGGATGTTGCTGCAGTCCTACTGGAGAAATTTACACAGTGAAACATAGAAAATGAGGTATATGAATATCTTCAAAACGAGAGCCAATACAAATTTTTCACGGTTATATTCGTGTTCGGCACACCAAAATACTACAGATTAGGGCCTTTTCAAGTCAGTAATGATTTCACTGTTGACCAGTGTAATTCATCCTCTACCAACTAAACATTATTTTTCCGGCATAGTTCACAATGCCTATTATTTCCCTCAATCCTGCTATGCCTACCTGTACCTATTTTCAGAGTATAGGGTGATCATCTAAATTTAGCAAGTAATTTCCTAAGAAAATACTTTAATCCACATGAGAGGTATTTTTCCGGTCCTAATTCGGTTTTATACATACTATAATACCTACATTTATGTGAGTTGTTAATATCACTTTGCCCTGTTTTGTTGTTGTTGTTGTTGTTGTGGGGTTTAACGCCATTTTTCAGCACACGATAGGCTATATATGGCGGCCAGTATTAATGGTGGAGGAAGAACCCGGGAAAACCCCGGAAAGAACCACCGACCCACGAGAAGCTACTGGCATGCTTTCTCACATATCTACATTGGCTGAATCTGAGACTCGAACCCCCTGTTTTGTTGTGTTGAATCCTTAATTCTTTGCAAAAATAGTGCGAACAATTGTTTTTCATCTCCAACAGCTTGATTTAGCCAAAAATACCCAAAACTGAAACGAAATACTTTGGTTGCCCAGGTGACACGGATAGTTTCATCAACTCTTTTTAACAATAAATAACATTGGTGTGGGTATCGAGTTGAATGCATTCTAACCACCTTCAACCAGTACTTAATGCAACTTAAAAAATACGAGGTACAAAGTGGGCATCTTCTGCACTCCCATAACAACATCGTATTATTGGTAGATTTAGGAACACCTAAATACTGTTTGCGAAAATTGTATTGCACAATTTCAATATCTCTACTAAACTTCATATCCTCAAATTTCTGACTCATAGCAAGCAATTGGTTTTTATTACCAAATCAAAAATTTTCAATGCATCTTCTGCTCTAAAGCAGCCGAATCGACTTTGATAATTCAAAATCTTTGAAGTTGCTTTCTTTGCCTGAGATGATAGTATCTGCTTTGCTGTCGTTCAAACCAACTTTGGGCTTAAAAATTAAAACCATGTACTTGCAATAAGGCACACATTCAATACGACTTTCTTTGAAAAACCATACCTCCTTTTGCTTGAGATATCCCCCATTTATGAATACAATGATTTTACTTTTACTGAGTTTGACCATCATACCAGTTTTATCACAGAAACGGTCGATAACATTTATTTGGTTCTGAAGTAGCTTCACTGTATCGGCGCAGTTAGCAACATCATCAGCGTAAAGTGTTGCAAAAAAATCATCAATATCTTCTGAGATAAATCTCTGCTGCATCCGAGCTTCAGCTGTGTAATCAAATCATTAACAAAACAGGAAAACATGATGGGGCTTAAAACACAACCTTGCCTTGTACCTAATGTACATTCCAAATAAGTATTTTAACTTTTGGGTGTTCGGACATTTTTTAGATTTATATTCATATCTATTTAAATGTTTACTATTTTTGAGAATAATGCGTTTCCCGTTTCCCGTTTCAAAATACGCCAGAATTGTAGAGGGGTTTTCCTCGCTTGAGTTAATTTGTTCATCTGGAATTATCTAGTGTATATTTTCTTAATTGCAATTATTGATTTGAAAGCTGTTTTATACTCTAAATACAGCGTAAGGTCAGCTTCAGTATTTGATAATCTAAAGAGTCTCAACCAGTAGTTTGTTTTATATTTCGCCTTATCGTATTCTGTATCCCGCCTAAGCGGTCGCTTTGTTATCATATTAGGCGCCGTACCTCTGGTTTTCATAATTGAACCTATATTCTGATATAACTGAACTAATATTCCGACAGAGAAGTAAATATCAGCTTCAAGATATCTGAATAGATCATTTTTTATGTCTTCAAAGTCTGTGCTAAATATTCTTACAAATGACTGTATATTGTCTTCAGTAAGACGAAAACATTCCCATTTAGTAAGGGTACAAGTATCACTATTAATGTTCTCTACATCACAATAAGTTTGATGGTCATTAAGATCCACAGTTTGAGAAAAGTTATATTCATTTCTCACATACTGAGCTGGTCTAATTGAACAATATATTCGAAAATGTGCTGATTCATCTCGAGTCCCATCCCAAAGTTGGTGATATACCTAAATAGTTCAGAAGAACATATTATATAGTCAAGTACGCCGCAACCATTATGACTTATGCATGAGAACTGACCATTTTTATCATTGATGAGCCTACCATTCATAATACGAACATTACACTTTCTGAATAAATCTATTAAGGATAAGCCAAAATTGTTATACAATTTATCGTCTTTTGAATGCCCATGCATTTAAATATTATCTGTATCATAATCAACATTGCATCCAAACACAAAATCAAATGTATCCTCCGGGATGAAATCTTCAAAAGTCTTAATTCTAGCATTAAAATCTCCCAATTAGAAAAGATAACAATTTTTATATTGGCTTTTTATCGTAAATAACTACTCGCTTAATAATGCAATTCCATCTTCATAAATATTGTTATATATTGGAGAATATTCAGTGGAAATGTACCTGACTACCATGATATTCTCCAATTTATTACAATATTAATGAAGATGGAACTGAATTATATCTTTATCAGTATGCAGAGTTGATGACTTAAGTAACAGAACTCCAGTCATTAAACGTATCAAATACTCTTGTTTAAAAATCTTTATTACGACAGCTTTGAGCCAAAAACTGATTACACCTCCCGAATCCCTACTTTTACCCACCTTTTTACGAACACAACTATAAGTGATGTAATCTTCAAGAAAACTGTAAAACTTTTATGAGTTTCCCCAAGTTTCATATAAACCAATTATATCAGATGTCTTACAATAATGAAGAAAAGAACTCTGGTGTCCATAAGAGGCATTTTATGCATCACCATATAGCGTACTTCTCACATGGGTCGCTTGAGCATAAGAATGTGATGTGTCATTCTGTCGTTTAGGGTTGTGTTTATTAGCCTGTTTCACCTGCTCACTGCTCCAGTCATACGTATACACTTGTTGTCCGATGATGAGCTTGTCAAACGTGATGGAAACGTACTCACCCTCTCGTCTAAATCGAGTCATATAATCATACAGTGCTTTCCTTTTGTCTCTGATACGCTTGGGGAAATCCTCAGATACCCAAAAGCTATCGCTGCGCTTTTTTATATAATGATACAACAATGACTACTTCTATCTAGACAGACAAAAGTATGATACAGAATGCCTATTTGTTGCACGTAACTTTTTATTATGTCTTTATAACTTGAACATTTAAACTTTGTTTGCCTCAAATTTGTATGTTTCATTAAAATTAGAGAATACACTAAAAGAGAAAGGTTATTATTATTATATCCTAGAAAATTTTCAAACACAATCTGTTTCATAGACCGTCAATTTTTTCTGAATTGATTCTCTAGTGTGGTAATTTTGCCATTCCAAAACTGATTCTACTATGTGTGTAGCTACTGAATCAAAGACTGCAATATAATTATTTTGTCAAAACATATTTATTTTGTTATGCTCAACAACACAACAGTAAGAACACTATTTAATTGTTGCGTATCTCGTTCAACATATCAAAGATTTGCCATACTGCTGCGTTGTGATTGGGCTTGCATTCTAGCGATAACAGAAGGCACTTGAAACCCAGATTTGCCAGTCCCTCCAGTCTCAAACAGTAAGCCAGCACATTTAGACAGGTCTCTTTATGGCTTATCATCTCTTGTGTTATTGACCAGAAAAGGTTGTCGAGTGCTACCTTTCTTTGTGCTTCCATCCCCAGAGCGGAGTATGTCTGGTGCTGCAAGAAGTACATCCATGGTATAGCGTCCACCACCGCCCAGTCATACCAGTAGTGATTGTTTGGATCTCTGAGGTCGGGATTTGCACCAACTGACCGGAATATCTCATAACACAAGGGAGGTAGAGTACAGTGGATCTCTGATGGTAGATATATCACAGATAGAGCTATGCAATTTCTAAAGATTTGCTCAGTTCTTATTTCCTCTGTCATTATCTTGTGAAATGTCTCATCTTTCCATCCAATGGGACGCATGAGTGAAATAACCGATACATAATGTTTTAAATGCTTATCCACTTCATCCAGTACCTTCAAAGCTAGAGACGCATATCCTAATTTGATATAGAATCCAGCTAGTTTGAGTCTGCCGGTGGTGACGTCAGAATATGTGCCATTCAAAAGAAACATGTGTGCCATCTCCATATCTCTACAAAACACACGATTTGTTGCAATACATGAAGATGCAAGTTGACAGCCAAAGTGGCTACAGAGAAGTGCAATAAGTATGGACATGCAATGTTGTAGAACTGTGCTACAACTCTGGTACCCATGTACTAGTGTGTGAAACATAGCCGTGTGACCATACCGTAGAAGTTCTCTATAGAAAGCACATAGCGTAGATATTGGCCAAAAAACGAATAGCTTGTAATATTCATCGTTGTCATGTCTTCTCTGAACCGCTTCTAAGATTGCATGCAGTGTATGGGGCTGAGTCAGTGGCTTACTACATGCCACTGATAATGCTTGTCCTAGTCCATCAAATCCAATCTGAGTAAGGTACTTGAAGTCCTGGTCCATTAGATGAACCAGGAAACTGTATAGTCGCCTCCTTAATGGACCATATACTTTGCCTAGAAACATATTTTCATTAGTAATGAAGTAGTTCGGGCAAAATCCAGATTCCACCCATAAGGACATTGTTTTCAGTATTAGATTTAAACAAGTCAAAAGATTATTTGGTTTCCAAAACCCCATGTCTGTATTGTCTATCAAGTAGAACAACACTGTCTTTAAGTGATAACTTGAAAGACCTTCTCCAACTCCTGGTGTAATGAAACATTTATTGATCATTTTCATCAGAACACAACAAGCGATTTGTGTATTGTTCAGTCTCCACATCAGCTCTCTCTCTACTGCAGTATAGGAGATTCTCCATTCTAAATGTCGCTCTAAGGAAAGAGGGTTTCCTACTGGGACTAGGAAGGCTTCCTTCTCACGGAAATAATCAGACTCATCTTGTTTGATCCAGTTACAACGTCTGGGCCTCACTAACCAAGAAATGTCTTCTTGTGACCGTGTTGTAACTCTAATGGCCATTATACAATCTAAGTTCAATGGTCCATATGATGTTGATGAAGCAGGCCCATGAATTACAGTTGAGCCAGGAAGAAAAAAAGATGAACTTTTCACTACAAGGCGCTGGTTGCGGTCGATAGAAAAACCATCTGGTGGTATATCTACGGAGGAAGGATCCAAGCATTGTACGTTATAGTACCCGGGATGGGTGTCCTCATTTCTTACCATCAGAAAAGTACATCGTTCGGACACAGCATCATGTATATTTCTAATGGCAGAGCAATTGTCCAGGTATAATACTCCGTCAAGGTCTGATCTGAGACCTGGTGTGGTACAGCCCTCAATCTGACTTCCGAAGATAAATGATTTCGTATATTCTCCACTTACAATGCTGCTTATGAACGACCACATTGTCTCATACTGTATCCAACTGTACTGCCTCCACCTTCTTATCCTCTTATTGATCCCGATTTGATGCAATAGTTTCATGACGATCAATGATATCTTGGACCTTGCCTCACTTATCTCTCTGTCTGCCATCTCATCTAAAATAACAAAAATAAAAATATTAAAGACATTTTACAAGCTCTATCTGCAATTGTATCTGAGAAAATTACAATCAGATTCATTCATATTAAAGACACTGTACAAAGTATCCTAACTGTGCAGTATAAAATGAAAGATGTTAATGAAAGAAGGAATATGATTGGTATTAAATAGGATCTTAAATAAATTAGTTTGTATGTAGAGCTGAACTTTCTCATATGAATAAATCAAAGTATAATTGTTTTTTCCTATGCATACTATAACAGTCAATGGGAATTTGTTACACTTTTGCAATTGAAATATGCATGTCACATGTCCTTCACTGTGTATTTATCCGAAAACTTACGTACATACATAACGACGTTTTATCAGTCAAAAAATGCCTTTGTCCTTATCACCATACCACCTACTATATACACTGCTTACACATGTGTGTGTGTGTGTGTGTGTGTGTGTGTGTGTGTGTGACCACTAGTCAGTTAGGGAAAGTATTAGTTATGAAGACCGTGTGCAAACCACCATTACATATTCTTAATATCCCTTATCTGTTTGTTTGTAAGTGTGGTTGTTGAAATGTAGACCACGTGTTTTGAATTACAATGGTACGAGTTTTTTTATTGCATTAATAAAAATCTTAATAATAAGACTTAAAATGGCGCCTATGGCGTAGCTGCTCAGTGACTGATGGGACAACTTATTAATCACGTTTGATTATTATCGTAAACAAGTGCTAGGTTCCATACTAGCAAACACTTGGGTCGAGTCTATGCAATTTCTCCAGCTCAGGAAAATCTTGTAAGATTCCCGGCTAGTAAGATAATAACCTAATCTCTAATTAACATCTCCTTTTCATCTACCCTCTCCTTAAATAACAATCACTCCTTTTTCTGACAACAGGTGCTAAGAAATATTCTAGCATACGCCTGGACTGTGTCCTCACACATTTCTAGCACTAAGAAATCACTGCGAGACCCACAGTTATAAGAAAAAATAGCATCTCCTAACGCTGCTCAAGGCTTACTTTATACTCCAATCTATACTAGCTAACAATTCTATACTAGCTAACAATTCTCTGGGAAAACTTCGAAAACAGGTACTAGGATCCATACTAGTAACCACCTGGACAGAATCCTAGTACGTTTGTCAGCAGTCGCAAACCACTACTCAGATTTTCTGTCAAGAAGATTGATAGCCAAACCCCTTCTCTACTATAACCTAACAAACTCTGCTTTTCTTCTAATCAATAGGCTTATCAATTTACCACAAAATGTCACAACTTCAATCAGCATTTAGACTTAGACGAGGTAAAATTAGGTGACAAAACACCCTCTCAAATCAATTAGCAAACTGTAGCCCACAAACTCAGAAATGCACACAGAGCATAACTAGCCCCCCAAACCCAATTATCATTGGTAGGATCACAAACTGTTAACCACAAACCCAACAGCAAGTAATCAAAACAACACTCAAATGTACAATCAGGACCACCCCGCCCCCCTTCCAAACAATACAAGCAATCTCTCCGATTGCCCCGAAACTGAAATCTTTTTCAAAGACCCAAACAATCCCTACAAATCTGAAACATTACATGACACAATACCAATGTCACACATATACGCTACACCACCAACAAGTTCCCCCTACCTGGACATAACATAAATAGGGGACAAACTCTACCAACACTAACAAGCCAGATTGTAAATAGCCTCCAGGTAGACACGCACAAGGACACAACTCAGTACGAATTAACAACACCGGCCTCAGCCGACCCTCCCCCCAACACCAAGAGAAACATTAAACCAAGTCCATACCCCACTCCAACACAAACTCAAGATTGGGGAACATAAAAAAGACATCCCAAATGGAACATTATACCAAACAATCCAGGCAAACGGCACCCAAATCACCAAAAACGTATAGAATTAAAAACGATAAAGGTCAGGAAACAATCAAAGCTGTCATTGAATCAAAGGAGCCACTGCCCACTTTAATCAAACTTGGCCCATCAGGAGCGAGACACCGTTTAGAACCATTCAGAAACAAACATCATTTCTGCACTAAATGCTAACACTGGGGACACTTCGCCCTCAGATGTAAATTTGACCATAGATGCCACCGATGTGGTAGTAAACATCAGGGCAAGTGCCACGCACATAAACAAAAATGCCCAAGTTGCAGGGAAGAACACCACCCAAGATCACCAGAGTGCAGATATACCATCAAAGAAAAACTAGCCATTGAGATCATGGACACAAAACACATATCCTACCAAGACGCAAAATCAATTGCAAATAAAACTAATCAACCACCTAAAGAACCTAATGTAAATATACCTAAAGAAACCCCAAACAAACGGCACAACCAACCATCCGAAACCCACTAACCCTATTAAAATAAACACTTCAATTAAAAAATCAATAGCCATACAAACAGAAGTCACACAAAGAAATATCATAAACCTAAACCACCCGAGGGGGAAGAAAAATCAAAGCATACAACTCAAGTAAATATTCAATTATTAAATAACCCTACAGAAGGAAACAACAGCTACAATATGACATATACACTAAATGACATCATTAGGTCACTCAAGGACAGTCTAACCCACTTAGAACAATGGGCAACTACTTTCTCTGCAAACTAACCATCTGGCAATGGAATAGTAAATAATTATTCAAAAACCTCCCCGAATTACAAAAAAAAAAATCAACCAGGCAACTAATAAACCAGATATAATATGTATCCAGGAAACACACCTTACCAACAAACAAACAAAATTACCCAAAATAATAGGATACTCTCCTGGAATTTTTCAACACCGCCACAAAGGACAAAAGGCAGGAGGTCTAGCAATCTTTATTATCGACACAATAACATATGTTGAAACATTACCAACTCCAGTTACCACAAACAATATAAACAACATCGAACATCAAACGATAATGGTAAGCACAGTTAACACAGATATCCAAATTATTAATCTCCGTGACCCAGGGGGCAATAACCCTACAATTAGCCTAAGCATCTTCCATCAAATTAGCAAAGCTAAAACCAACAACTTAATCATCTGTGGGGACTTTAATGCCCACAATGAATTATGGGGAGAGAATAAGAATTATATAAGGGGAAAAAACATCGAAGAGTGGATAACCAATGACAATCTAGTCATCCTTAACGACGGATCCAAAACTAGACTAAAACCTGAGGATGGGTCCCTCTCAGCCATAGATCTTACCATAAGCACCCCAAAATTAACGCATATCACTGACTGGGGTGTAGATCAAGAAGATTCACTGGGACGCGATCACTTCCCAATCATTATCACTATTCAAATAAAAACCCAACACATACCCATTGAAACCCCACCCAGATGGAAATATAATCAAGCTAACTGGGATCATTTCCAAATCCTGCTAGATCAAATAAATATTGAACACCTAGAACATCCAAATATTGACAACCATCATGACAATATAATAACTACCATTTTAAAAGCAGTTAATCAGAGTATCTAAAAGTAACAAACAACAAAAGTACAAAGTACCATGGTGGAATGAACTATGCACAACAGCGCATAAGGCCAAAAAGAAAGCTCTAAATAAGTTCCGAAAAACTAAAACCGCATTATACTACCTTAGCTATAAAGAAAAAGAAAAGTTACTAAAGAATACAATCAAAACAGCAAAAAATAACACATGGCAAGCCTTCTACTCTAAACTCAACCTAAATACTAATTCATAGCAAGTCTGGGACAAAATTAAAGCAATTAGGGGAAAAACAACATATACAACCGCCAAACTTAAAGGCATTACTACCAATAAAGATAAGGCAAACATACTAGCAAAACATTTCTCAAATATAAGTAGCAATATCAACTATTCCAAAAGTTTCCAAGACCACTGGCAAGAGATAGAGCTAACACATACTCAAATTTTCCAAGACCTAGGAAATCCCGATTCGGACTTAAAATGTGAAATCACAATGAGTGAATGGAACAAAGCACTTGCTTGCAAAAGAAAAGAAATATCCCCAGGCAAGGATCAAATAGGTTATATAATATACAAAAATGTACCCAATAATATTACCAAAACAATCCTTACATTATAAATAGACACAGGACAACTTCCACAAAGTTGGAAGCAAGCCATAGTAATACCCATCCCCAAACCAGGCAAAGACCCCAAAGATAAAAATTCATACAGACCAATTTCCCTCACAAACAAAGTCTGTAAACTAATGGAAACCATGATATCAAACAGACTGAAACCCCACCTCGAAAGCAAATTCTTACTATCTGAAAACCAATGTGGCTTTCGAAAAAAATGCTCCACCATTGACAAATTATTCCGACTAGAAGCGGATATAAAAATAAATTCAACTCAACAAGGAAAACAGACAGAAATTTTACAGCAGTTTTTCTCGACTTTGAAAAAGCCTTTGACATGATCTGGACCAAACGTCTGATTGCTAAACATAACCGCTTCGGAATAATGGGGCGACTTTTTAACTGGATAGATAACTTCCGAACAGGTCGCAAAATTATAGCAAGAGTAGGAAACACCCTCTCAGACGAATTTGCCCTAGAAAACAGCACCCCTCAAGGGCGTATACTCAGCCCAATACTCTTCAACTTAATGATAAACGACCTAGACCGTAACCTGGCCTCCAACAAAGTCAATCTATCTCAATTTGCCGACGATAGCAGCATATGGAGAGCCGGAAACCCCGCTAGCAAACCGGTTATAAAAGAATTACAACTTAGTCTAGACAACATAGCGAAATGGGCGGATAATTGGGGGTTCAAAATCTCACATGAAACAAAGGTAGCAATATTCTTCTCCCCAAAACGCAACTATAAACTAGTATACCCAAACTTATATATCCAGGAAAAATTAATTCAATATGTTAAAGTGGCCAAATTCCTAGGCATGTATTTTGATAATTACCTAACTTGGAAACAACACATAGAATACATAATTAAATACTGTAATAATGATCTAAACTTATTATGAAACCTGAAAGGAAGTTTTGGGGAACAAACCAAGACACTCTACTCACGATATACAAGTCATGAATTAGATCAAAACTGGACAACGGCTGCCAAGTCTATAACTCTGCTAAACTAACATGGTTACAAAAGCTGGACCCAATACAACGTAAAGCACTACTAGTGTGCACCGGAGCACTCTCGTCAACCTCCCTTGACGAGCTCCAGATCCTAACCAGGAAATTACCATTATACCTGAGAAGGCAAGAAACAATACTCAGGTACACAATTAGGCTAAATAACCACCCCAACACTCATCCTACCAAAATCGAAATTAATAAATGTAACATCACATTTAATAACAAACTAGTACCAAATATCCCAGGCGGCAAACTCGCCCTGGAGCTAAGGGAGAAAATACCTATCCTTCAGCAACAATAAGAATACGTATAAAAAAAAAAACAATCTAACCCCCTGGATGCAAACTACCACGAGGGTCAACACCAAGGCCACTGAATATGGGAACAAACATGAACACGAAAACAAACTTAAAACAATAATAGCAAATGACATCCAACTGTGATATGAAGGATTCACTAAAGTCTATACCGACGGATCCAAAACAGCTGAACCACCAAGAACGGCGGCTGCAATAGTTATCCCAGAATACAACATTCAAATGGGATCCCGATTGCCAGATTATTGCTCAATCTTCACCAGTGAATTCTGGGCAATCATTGAAGCGATAAAATGGATAAAACATAATAACATACCAAATACGGTCATAATGAGCGACTCTCTTAGTGTAATCACATCAATCAAAAATCGCCACACTAGGACCAGAGAGCATTTCCTTGACAGGGCCTTCGGTATGCTCAAAGAACTATCCATAGGAAATCAGATAATTGACTTCATGTGGATACCATCGCATATAGGGATCCCTGGAAACGAACAAGCCGACAAAATCGCAAAAACCAAATTAGGAGACCCCAGCCCTATCCCATTCAGATATAGCACAACCGAAGCACACAGCTTCACTGTGAACTGCATAAACCAAAAATGGCAGGAACATTGGAATACCTCCACCAAAGGAAGGAAACTATACACTCTTCTACCAGAAGTTGACCGATCAATCAGACCACCTAAGGGCTCCAGTGTAGACCAAAAACTCATTAACAGAATTATGACAGGAAACACTAGGTTAGCAGCGAGCTTTGGCAAATATGTCAGCCCCAAACCAGCAAACATAAACTGTCATAACTGTCATACTGTAGAAGATCTAAACCATATATTCAATGATTGCACAAAATTCAGGAAAGCAAGGAACAACTTCCAGAAAGCTCAAAACAAAATCAGATCACCCTATAAAAACCCAGACTTCCTACATACATCTAATCCAAGTAAGCACTTAAAGTCTCAAAATATATTAAGATTTCTAGGAATAACAGGACTCAAAAATAAGATATAATCAATAATCAACAGCTTAATTAAATTATCATTCAAAACCAATATCAAACTCAGGTAAATAATTATGACGGCCGACTAGGTCTCGTGGGTTCACAGACCGACACAGCCGTTCACATCACACGGACACTGCTCTTCACATGGGTTCATTGAAGAGCATTGCACTTCACATGGGTTCATTGAAATCGCCCACTCAAAACAATCTAGTAAAGCCCCACCAAAAATAATATTCAAATTTAGGAAGAAGAAGAAAAAAAGAGAAAAAATACAAATAAAATAAAATAATAAAAAAGAATTTTTCTAATTCACACGAATTCAAAAAAAAAAACAGCACAGGACATTATCCTTTTCATCTTTGGCAACAATAATTATCTGAATTCAAGATGATAGCCTCCATGCGCTTTTCCTCCTTGCCACGTCCGGACACCAAAAAGAAAATTCCGATATATTAACATAAAACAGTGAGTGCGAGTAAATTCCCACTCAACCAAACAGGTCAACAGAAATATTTTATTAGTATCATGAGTGCGTGGCTCCATTCCCTGTCATGAATCAGCCCTCCAGTCAGACCGCAGTGGGTCCACACACAAAACGCTCTCGCGGCTGCCGCGTAAATTATCATTGCACCGTGTGCACATAAACGCCTGGGGGATGAGACTCTCATTCCTTCTCCCATGAACAATGATCAGGTCGCCGTGCGATCAGAAACCAGTGGCACATGCCAAAGCCACTTCAATCCAATGTAAGTAAGTAAGACTGGTGGGATTTCTACGTTTCCAGAATAATTCTGTAGCACTGGTTGCGAGTGTCACGTGGGGTCTATTGCGAAGTAAGGTCGCAATATATGGTGTATATAAAGAGAAAATTAAGCAATCAAATTCATTTCGATTCTTTGAGTCATTCACACTTATTGTGTTCTGTTAGTCTGCAGACATGTTTTATGTTGTACTTAGATGTTTTACTAGAGGAAAAAAACATTTGTTTGGACTGTTCAATGGAAAATAGAAAGTGCTCATGATTTGGACTTTAATATTATTCTGTGACTTATCGATTATTCGTAGGAATTCTGGACCAAGCCATCTTGACAACGTCACGGTTCCTGGAGGACCAGTACATTTCCGGTATTGAAATTTATAAGGAACGTTTCATTCATTTAGGACTTTCCTCGATCTTCACTGGGATTAGTTTGGAGTTACATCATAATACTATAAGTTCCTCTCGCATTTTTTATTTATAACTTTGACAGTTAAATTGTTTGTTAAGTTTTATAAAACTTGCTAATTTTGCTTCTTTTCTGTTACTTAAGTTTGTGACCATAGAGTCGTAACGCCCATCTGTGTTGTATTCCCAGAGACCCCCAAAATATTTTAATTCTTTTTGACACTGATTTCCCACAGGACCCGAACTGATTCAGATTTGTGAAAGAATCGATTTCACTCTTTTTTTTAAAGTGAGCAATGCATTTTTTTAAAATCATATATGTAGTTTCCAATGCAGGAAGGTTTCGGAGCACACAAAGCCAACAGCAACAGGAAATTATAATGCGCAGGGCAACTGATGTTATACTTCTTCTTCTACTACTAGTATTAATAATAACAGATGACGCTGAAGCCAAGAATAGACCCCAAAACAAAGCAAGAACTAAATGAACTGAATTGCAACCATGGAATCCCTGGTTTCGATTCTAGGTGACATGATCAACGATTTCTCGTATTCTGAACTTGTCATACACTTGCAATTTAAATTTCATCTTCTGTTAATTGTCCTTAATTTCTGTTGTTATGTATATTTAACCCATATTGTGAACTTAGATTGTGAGTTGTACTGGTAAACAAAATGTTACATTGCATTTGAGTTCAAAGGCAGTCTTGTTCACAATTAGACTGGAATTTTCTATCAGATTCTATTACGGCGAAGGTCAATTGAAAATGTGCATACAAGTATGGATTTGATAAACTTATTACACTATGTAACACAGTTTTTGTTTTTTTGGGTAGTAAGTGTTATTTTGTAATTGCTTATGACTTACTGACTTACTGCTCTCTTCTAAAGACGGTTGCTTTCTCTTCGGAGGAGTGGGTACGGGGAGCTCAGGGCAGTGTGGCACAGGGGCAATGGTTGAAGGAAGGTCCGGATACGTGATAGCATGTGCATTCTTGCCAGTCCGACGTTTGGAAGGGTCAACCACGCAGAAGTAGCAGCTGCTTGAGTAGTCAGTGGATTCCCGCCAAATTCTTGGGATAGAAAACTTCACGGCTCTCTTTTCCCCTCTGTACCATCCTACAAAAATACATTTATTTCACTCATGACTAATGTGTAAGAGATTCTCGCAACATTTTTCATAGATATTTTTAAATAACATTGAAAAATTTAAAACATTTTAAAATTAAAATCTTTTACAATTTAAAAAATTTTAACATATTTTATAACATAAAATTTCGAGCAACAATTGTCCATCTTACCTTCCAGAGGTTTCTGCAGTGCTCGCAGGTGAAATGAGGTGCCCGGGGATTGTTTTGATCCCCGACAGGCATGCCGAAATATGCCTTGTAGGCCTCACACATCTTAGCAGATGCTTCAACGGAATACATTTTCGCTCTTGTCTTGATAAATTGGCCTCAAACATAGCAAAATGCGTCTGCCGATTGCTTTTAATAAAAATGCAGAAATGTATCCACTTCGACAGTTGGAACTGCACTGATCTGGTGGGCTTAAGGCCCTTGTATTTGTACTACTATTTATATTACTAGAAAGTTGTAGAAAGGTTTAGAAATTACTACAAGTTTACTCCGCACTGAATCTACCTGGAATGTTCTGGAAAATAGTTACATTTCAAATTATCACTGTCCTGGTCACAAAAGCAAAGTTTGTGGGCAATAATAGCCATTTTCTATACTTTTGTGGCATAAGCAATTAAGATATAACACTTACTACCCAGGAACAAAAAAAAAAGTTGTTATTCATTCCAATTTTAGATCAGACTCTTGGAATCCGTGTGTCATCATATTTTATAGTTGTGTTTAGATATAATTCGAGAGGAATTATTTAATTAAATTATTCATTGTAATGATTAGGTACTCATCCTCTTTGGATATACACTACTTTGGGATTATTGTGAATTCATTCAAAGACATTCTGGATTGCATCATCGTTTTACATCAGAACATTCAAGACTATAGGAATTCATTCGGAACATTCTATATTGTTGGACTTGTGATAGGACATTTAGGAATATTTTCGATTTAATTCAAAATACGTATCTTTTAAATCTTCACTTTGTATTCTACAGAAATAAATTGTCAAGTTTAGTTGAATTGATGGTTTCACTTATTTCTGTCCTATGTTGGAAGACCTAGGGTCGTAGTACCGTAGATATTGTTTTAGTCTTGGATAGTCTGAATTTCCTCTGACCCTTGCCACTCCATTTTTGATATTTGGACTTTTATGTTTAGTCGGATTAAGTCTTTGAACATTTGCATACGCTTTATGATGACAGCCTGGGTCGTCGCCTTGCCACATGTTTATTAATTTGTTGAACGGTTTTACAAAAGGCTCAAGAAAGAAGCAACGGCAGCAATATGTTTTGTATGGAATTACACTGTCTTTTTTGCCATCATCATTATCATCGAGATCTTTTCAAAATGACGACTAATTTCAGAGATAAATAGAAATTATGATTCTTCCATCTGCGATTTTATAATCGTTTTGTATAACACTCAATGTATTTAGAAACTGATTGATAATATCTACCCTGATTGCTAACATATCCAGCTAACTTCAAAGTCTGCAGGCAACAACAACAACAACGAAAACATAACAAAAACGTTTCTCTCTGAAAGTCGTTGACTGGTTTCAGAGACCTGTAAAACTTATATTAATATTAATGTGTATTTGTATAACTTTTTCGATAAATCTCACATGCACCTACCGGTGATCCGTATCCTGTATCACTATTGTCCGGTAACGCTGAAATCATTTCAAAATGACAGTCTTTTCCTCATTCCGCCATGTTGTATTGATACGAAACATAATGGGAATACCCGGCCTTTTGATGTGTGCTATTTGTAGACACCTGGTAGTTTTGCTATAGGTAACGTCAAGGTAGCTAACCTCATTCGAAAAATTTACTGGGCATACCATGCATTCAAAACTATCTGTTTAGTGATTTATTTGTCTAATTGTCATATATTTATATTTCATGCCCAGTGACATGCTTGTTTCTATGTTTTGCCTTTTTGTTGTTCACTTTTTTCTCCATTCTCTGTGAAGGCCGTATCATGTAGGATCTACTTATCAACAGGTATAATCTGGTATAGCTAATGGGAACTATTGCGTCTCGAGATCATTGAGTTGGAAGGTATTATTCAGAAAATCTTGGCTTACCTCTATGTTCGATATCTGTTGAGTTAAGCAAATTGATTAAAGTCCATTGATATCGTGTCTGGTATTTTTTAAACACGTTTATTCATTCTTCGTAGTTGATAAATGTAGATTATTTGCCATACACGTATGAAATTATTAGAAGCACGAAATACCCAAAACTAACCAAAAACTATATGGTTCTTCCGGTATTACTATATTTGCTTAAACAGTAACTCTTGATGATTCAAAGATTTTGGTATGTCCAACTACATGCATTACGATTATACAAGTTACACAACACCAATTAATTGTTCTTTTTCATATGACACAGCTATTAATCCCAGGATTCGCATATAGCAAGGGCCCTAAGTGGCCGAGTGGTCTACAGCACACACCGTTACAGATGACTGCCATATCACCTGTTTCATCGTGGGTTCGTGTCTCAGGCTCGGCCAATGTGGGTTCGTGAGAAAGCTTGCCATTAGTTTCTCGTGGGTCGGTGGTTCTTTCCGGGGTTTTCCAGGGTTCTTCTTCCACCATTTATACTGGCCACCATGTATAGCCTATCTTGTGCTGAAAAATGGCATTAAACCCTAGTATATAACGACTACAACAACAATTCGCATATAGTAGTTTTTGGTTTTGACATCTAGACTTTGGTAATATCATAGTAGTTTGTATTTCAGATGAAAAAGGGACCTATTCAGTGGGTCAGGTCAGAGGTAAAGGTCACAGAGACTGAAGGAAGAAACCTGTTTTGTGTATTTTACCATGCCCATTTTTTTGGTGGCTTGCATTTGAAGCCAAAAGACGTGAACTGATAAGGTGCCGTGCATCATTTAGTATTTCTAGGGAATGTTGCCTAGTGACAGTGACACAGTAAACAAGATACTAAAACAGTTGATTCATAACGGGCTGTTTTTATGCACAAATCTATTGTTGCAGACACTTGCCTAATACAAATATTCATAAAAAATAAAATACATGAGTGACGTCAAAAAGGTCCATAGTTTTGGATAGGTACAATAAAATATAAGAATATCATTCACTTGACCATACAAGTCAGTGGACATTCATAGAATATTAAGTTCATTCACACCCCACCCCTCGTTTATACATGCATTTTTCATGTCCGAAGGCCATTTTTTATAATACGTGATGCTCACAGTGCAAACATGATCCCTTTCTCTGGGTGATAATTTTGAAAAATATTGTGTACTTAAAAGCTTGATGAATTCAAAATAGTTGTAATCCAGGCCGACTCAGTTTGTGAGATATTCTGCTACCCTTAAACCAGCAGGTATACTGCTATATGTGGCTAGCTCTGCTTCCTAGCCAACTATTGGTATTTCACTGGCTACACACTGTGCAGGAACCAATTTATGAGCCTCTCCCCCGTCACCTGAGTATCTGACCAATTAAAGAGCTTCTTGCATAAAATGACTATAATACTACTATTTACCACGTGGCGGGCATATAATGTATTATAATAATACTATGTATTATAATAATACTATTTACCGCATGGCAGGCATATAATGTATTATAATAATACTATTTACTGCATGGCAGGCATAGAATGTATTATAACAATGCTATTTACCACATGGCAGGCATAACAGGTATTATAATAATGTACTATTTACCGCATGGCAGGCATAAAATGTGTTATAATGATACTACTTACTGCATGACAGGCATATAATGTATTATAATAATACTATTTACCGCATGGCAGACATAAAATGTATTACAATAATACTATTTATGGCATGGCAGGCATAAAATGTATTACAATAATACTATTTACTGCATGGCAGGCATATAATGTATTACAGTAATAATATTTACCACATGGCAGGCATAAAATGTATTATAATAATACTATTTACCTCACGGCAGCATAAGATGTATTACAATAATACTATTTCCTGCATGGCAGGCACATAATGTATTATAATAATACTTTTTACCACATGGCAGGCATATGATGTATTACAATAATACTATTTACCACATGGCAGGCATAAAATGTATTATAATAGAACTATTTACCACATGGCGGGCACATAATGCATCATTTGCAGTACTCTAGCTTGATGAGGGAGTGCTGCTCTGAGTGTTAAGGTCCAAAAATAAAGAGAGAAAAATGCTACCTGTTCACTTAAAAAAAAAAATATTCTCCTGGTAAAATGGTAATAATGTTTAAAACATTTTTGTTCTTCATCTTTCCAGGAGGAGGATTTCAAAACAGTATTCCTGCCTCCACCAGAGTACAGCAGTACAACCTACTCACAATAAATTGGATTCACTAACCTTTGAACATTGTACATTCCATCCAGATAGTAAACAAACCTCCCTAGATGACCTTGAAGAGTCTGAGAGAAAATCACCATGGAGATACAAAGGTTTGTGTCCCCCCAGTTGTTTTATGATGAATGAACCCCATGAAAGAGGCAAACACTTTCTCTCTGTGCAAGTTGAAGGTATAATTTAATCCCACAACGTTTTGGTCCAGCACAACATTCAATCAGCCACCAAGGGTCGAGTCTGAACTTGCATGGGTACTTGACTATACAATATACTTAAGATAAACTTTCATGGGTACTGAGCTTCACAGTATACTGGGGACAATCTTAGCAACAGATAAGAAACTGCATCAGCGATTCACTGTAAATACATGTAGTAAACAGTAGCCTTTATCTCAGCTCATGTCCATATTTGATTTCATGAGTAAAGAGTGGTCTTCAGCAAATAGTGGTGGAGGGGTAATTCCAAAGGAGCCTAAAAGTACAACTGTTAGCATGTGGGGATATGCACACAAGTTTTTGAAGTTAAGAAGGGGTCCTCATACTCTAAAAGGTTGGGAACCACTGGCCTAAAAGACAGAAGCAAGAATAAGCTGTATGTCATTTGGAAAATGATAGTGTGACAATGCACTATGGCACAGCAAAACAGGGCATATTATGTTTGATTATAATAGTAATTCCCTCCACCTCTAAATATCCAATGGCTCTGTTCACATAATTTTTAAGGAAATAAATAGAATTGGGTCAGAATTTATGCATATGAATATATATAATGACCACAAAACTTTAATGAAAGACTGAGGATATATTTACATTTATGAACTTAACTTTCAGAGGTAAGATGAAGGGTGGATCTGATAAGTAACTTTGTAAAGACTAGCCATATCATGTACATAAGCAGGTCATAGGTTGAAAATGCCTGCCGAACATGTATCTAGTAATCATCAGAAGTGCTTCTGGGTAACGTCTGACAGCAGTCATTAAATTTTAGATATCTCTATAGTATGGTCCTACACAAAATATCTCATTGCACTTATCAAGGGATATACAGTGGGAATAAAGTTTATTGTTTACCAAAGAACCGGTTGATTTTCAACTGCAAGTAGTCTGATTACCTGACAGTTGGCTGACAATACTGGCTAATTTAAACAACTATTTTTCTATGGGATCAATGTTTATGATTTGTAATTAATTATTAGCTAGGTTAATTAAGTGATTCAGGTGATAAACCCATCTCAACAGTGGACAGAGCTGTGTATTCTGTTTGATTGAACTCTCATTGGTAGACTATTCATTGCTCCAGTTTTAACAACAATTTAGTTGATGCATTTGAAGACAAGACAGACACAAAGAAGAATTATTAGTGTTATTGTTGATGGTTTAATACTAATTAAATTAACAGTTATAAGATTTTAGCTGTACTGGTCATAGACCAGAAGAGCTTAATAAGATTTTAGCTGTACTGGTCATAGACCAGAAGAGCTTATGGGATGGTCTTCTGTCTGTAGTCTGTAGTCCATCTATCCAATAGCACATGTCCGTTATCGCTACTCCCCCTAAACTTTGTGGATGATTTCTATCAAAGGCATGGTCAAGTTGAACCTAGATGAAAATGGTGCCTCTTGCACTGACAATATGGCTTTCACAATGGTCATCTTGAACATCTTGTTAGTTCTATTGAATGAATGGTTATTTCAGTATGGTGTTTTCACTAAAAGACATTTTATGATGTCTGGTTGGTCCTTAATGAAAATGGGACTGATTTGATGTCCAATATTATCATCACAGCAGCCATCTTAAAAATGTATTATCACTACTCCCAGAAAAGTCATATTGACATGTTGTTTTCTCTAGAAGTCTTTTTATGATGTCTGATTGGTCCTAAATGAAATTGGTGCCAATCTGATTTTCAATATGGCCATCACAGCAGTCATCTTCAAAATCTTGTTATCGCTACTCTATCTGAATGAGTAATCATATCAACAAGTGGTTTTCACTCAAAGACTTATTATCGTGTCGAGTTGGACCAACATGTAATTGGTGCTAATCTAATGTCCATTATGGACACCACAGTGGCCATATTGAAAACCTTAAATTTTGCTATTCGTCCTGGGATTTTTCTGAGAAGATTTCTTATAATGCCTGGTTAGTTCTAAATGAAAATGGGGCTGATCTGATGGCCAATATGGCAATCACTGTGAATATATTGTTATCGCCACACTTCCTTAATGGATGATTATATCAATATGGGGTTTTCACTAAAAGACTTTTATGATGTCTATTTGATCCTAAATGAATATGGTGTTGATCTGATGTCTGATATGGCTACAATGGCAACCATTTTGAAACTCTTACTTTTGCTCCTCCTGAATGAAAAGTATAGTTGTCATATGGTTTTCACCAGAAGACCTCATATGATGTCTACTTGGTCCTAAATCAAAATGGTGACAATCTGATATCAAATATGGCTGACACAGTTGCCATATTCAAAATCTTGTTATTGCTAATCCTTCTGAATAAAAGGTAATATTGCCATATAGTATGCAGTGTACATGTATCCACTGATGGTGGTGATGGTATACCTCTCATGAAGAAATTACATTGATTTCGTGTAAACCAATTCATTGACATTTTAGTCTCATTTTGAGATCAGTTTTGAAGTGGACGAAGTGAAGCTTCTGCCAAGGAATCGATTGAGGACCAGTTGTATTAAACTAATTTAAGCTTTACACCCACTTTCAGACAGCTTTACCCTAACCATTAGCTACCTTGCGAGACTCTTGAAAATGTTTTTATTGGTTGTCCAAAAATATTTGATTTAATAGAATTTCTAATCTTCAGTCACTGAATAAATATCGTTCACATTGATTAAAATAGCGAGCGTTCTGGAACTGCTCAAAGCTGTTGTTTGCAATACATATGGATCTTCTCTTGTCAAATAAAACAATGCATGATGGACTAATATTTTTTCTTTGTAACTGAGGTAGTAAACTAGATGATTCATTGTGGCAGAGTTGCCAGATACGCGGTTTTTTTGGTTCCATTGGGCTCCTTTCGAAATCTGGTTGCGTGAAAAATTTTGAGATTGCGGGTTACGGTTTTTTGGGCTAGTTTCTGATTTATGTCGCATTAATTTGCACTGCATCAAATTGCTATTAAATTCTACGCATTCAATTTCAAATTAGCGCTAGTGACGATAATATCTAAAAATCTTAATGAATCCATTATTCTGGGTGTATCTCCATAGATGTTATCTCACACGCGCTTCTAATTCCAAATTTAAATTAAGCTAGCATATCAATAGCATATCTATGCTGGTAATTGTATCCTGCAGGGCGGAGGCTCTATTATTACTTTATCAGTGTTATAATATTGTTAAATTTAATCGGTTGAAATCGTAGTAGTTCATTCTTTATTTGCTAAATATCACTTTCAGTTATAGTTTAATATGGGTAAGTGGCCACAGTACGAGAAACGATACACCAAAAATTTTGAAAGAGATGCCGCAGTAATGGACTGGATACGCAGTGGGCCTGATGACAATACCAAATCATTATGTCGTTACTGTTAATGTACGATTCGTGCCCATCGTGGCGATTTGGTAAATCATGCATGGCAAATCATGCTGAAACGACGAAACATAAACGCAACGCTACGCCATTTTCTAATACCCGAACTTTACATGATGTCGGCTGTGATGTAAAAATTGTCGACAACTCCGTTAAGGTAGCTGAGTTGAAACTGGCTGCACATGTGACCTGCCATTCCAGTATTGCAACAGTTGATCACATTGGAGAGATTGTTGAGCACATTTCCGGTAAAGACATAGCACTCCACCGAACAAAATGTTCTGCACTAATCAAGAACGTCATCAGCACAGCAGTGCATGAAGAATTAATCTCCGACTTAGTCCAGTCAGACCTTGGTAAGGAGACACCATACTCCTTAATAATTGATGAAAGCACTTACATTGGCTTACAAAAACAACTATGTGTCATGGTATGATACTACAGTTCTTCACCGAAATCTATTGTCACAACATTTCTTGGAATAATACCAGTTGAATCTGGAACAGCAGAAGGGATATTTACTGCAATTACCGAATTTCTTAACGTCAATAAAGTACCAGTTAACAAATGTTTGGGCTTAGCAACTGATGGCTGTAACACTATGTGTGGTAAAAACAATTCAGTAATGACACAGTTTCGTGAAGTTTGTCCAGATCTTGTGCATATAAAGTGTATATGTCATTCTATTCAGCTAAGTTCATCACATGCACTGAAGACGATACCAAGAAATGTTGAATTTATGATATCAGAGACATACAACTGGTTTTCCCACATTACCATTCGCCGACTGAAGTATAACCGGTTATTCGAATGCATTAATGTGGGTGAACAACCACTTAAAATTCTGAAATTGTCAGACACTCGTTGGCTGTCTATCGCCGCCTGCGTTCAGTGGTCCTTGATCAATACGATGAACTGAAACTTCATTTTCAGATAGTCAAAGACGAGCTGCGCGACTACACCACTGAGCTACTGTAGCAGATGTTCAGCTCACCGGAAAATAAACTTTACTTGATGTTTTCACGGCCAGTACTCCAGGAATTGAACAGAGTGAACAAATTATTCGAGTCAGACAAAGCAAGTCCTGTAAAGTTGCTGACTGAACTGAACTGTTAACGTTGCATCAAAACGTGATTCTGCGAATTGTAAGACCAACCACATTTCCGTCGTGGGGAGCAATAATAGAGTTTGATCTAGAGAACAGGTCTAACCATTTACCTTTAGCAGCGATCAACTTTGGCATTGAATTCAACTCGCTGCTGCACGACTCCAAAATTGAGTGCTCTTTGGCAGACCAAATAAAAGAACGCTGTCGTCATTATCTGTTGGAACTACTAAGGGAACTGCGTCAGAGATTACCGGCAAATGTTGAGTAGCTTTAATCTGTGGCTGATCTCTCACCTTCTGTCGTCCTTGGAGCACAGAAGCCGCCGTTGTCAAAGTTGTCCTTTTTACCTCTGTACAAGGGAAATTTGGGAGACCTGGAGCAGCAGTGGATGCGAATAAGTTTAATCTCTTGGCCACACTATAGTGATAACGAAGTTGAGCAGTTTTGGGTAACTGTAGCAAATCATACGGACGCTTGCGGAGTTTTTGACTTTCTACATCTGGGACATTTCACCTCTATGTGTGTTGGCGTTGCCTTACAGTAATGCAGCTTTCGAAAGAACTTTCTCTCAGATGAATCTGATTAAAACGAAAGTAAGAAACAGGATGGGGCAAGGCATGATGGAAGCTTTGTGACGCATTCGAAGCTATATGAAAGCGCAACGCGATCTGTTGCAACGGATTTGACCAATCTACAGCAATGTTGAGTAATTTCAATTCGAAATTTTACGCGACACCTGAATCTGCTATACACGAAGAGGACGTTCTACCTGAGGAACACTTTGAAGTTACAGATGAATAAATGTTTGTAGTGATACTTAATTTATGGTATTTGGTTCTTATTTACTCTTCAGATTTTAATATATAAACAGGGCTGTTTTGGGGCTGCTTTTTAAAGGTACACGTGCGGGAATTGAAAAATCAAGCTTATCCATGTTTTTGACAATGTTTTCATAGTCTGTCATAAAATGTTGGATTTACTAGAATTAAAATCCAATCTTCGATGCTATATTCTTTAGAGTCCTACCACTTCTCAAATACCAATTTCAAAGGAAAAGTTTAAATTATATACCATGATAGAAAAATTTTATGTATGTTGAAAGGGAGACGACATTACCATGCACATCTATCCCACAGAAAGCTATTTTGTCTTCCATGGTTTTTCATACCATCAATATTCTAAATGTCATGAACTAAACGATTCATCCCAATCATCTCTATAAACATAGATTTCTGTCCTTATTTCCCCATCTGATAAATTCATACAGAATGTATGCAGCTATTCAGTTGGCGTCTTCCAATATATTTGATTTTTCCCAACATATATTCATGTGTCTGTCATCAAGAACACTAATATAGAAGACCATTTTATCGCTGCACGTCTAGTTCAACATGTCAAAAATTTGCCATATTGACGTTTTGTGTTCTGGCTTGATTTGCCAAAATATTGCAAGGTAATCTAAGGCTAAACCGTACAATTCATTGAGGGTATTATATATATTTGTGAGCATAAGATTTAACGCTCATCTATGTTATATTCCCAGAGACCCACAAAATATTTTAATTCTGTTTGACATGGATTTTCCCATAGGACCCCAAAACTGATCCAGATTTTTGAATGAATCGATTTCACTTTTTTAAGTGCCAAATGCATTTTTACAAAAATCATGTATGTGGTTACCAGTGCATTACAGTTTCGGAGCACACAAAGCCAACAACAACTGGAAAATACTGGGCAGAGCAACTGATGTTATGCTTCTTCTTCTTCTTCTTCTTCTACTACTACTACTACTACTTTTAATATTATTAATACTAATAATAATAATAATAATAATAATAATAATGATAGATGACGCTGACGCCAAGAATAGGCCCAAAAATGAACTGACTTGCAACCATGCAATCCAGGGTTTCGATTCTAGTCGACATGATCAACGATTTCTCGTTTTCTAAACCTCTAATATACATGCAATTTAAATCTCATCTAATATCAATTGTCCATAATTTCTTTTGTTATGTATATTTAATTTACATTGTGTACTTAGAATGTGTCATGATTGTAAGTTGTACTGGTAAACAAAATGTTGACGTTACATTTGAATTCAAGAGCAGTCTTGTTTACAATTAGATTGGAATTTTCATTGAGATTCCATCACATTCTATTACTGCGTAGGTCAATTGAAAATGTGTATAAATATTGATTTGAGAAACGTATTATTCACTCCTTTTTTAGATCAATTTCTTGGAATCAATGTGTGATCATAATTTATAGTTGTGTTGAGGTATGTTTCGAGGGGAATTATTTAATTAAATTATTAATTGGAATGACTAGGTACTCATCCTCTTTGGATATAACCTACTTTGGAATTATTGAGAACTCATTCAAATGTATTCTGAACCACATCATTGTTTTACATCAGAACATTCAAGACTATAGGAATTCATTCGGAGCATTCTTTATTTTTGGACATTTGATAGGACATTTAGGATCATTTTCGATTTAATTCAAATTACTATAATTGTCTCTTAAATTCTCATTTTGTATTCTAGAGAAATAAATTGTTTGTCGAGTTTACGTAAACTGATGGTTTCACTTCTTTCTGTTCCATGTTATAAGACCTAGGGTCGTAGTACCTTTGATATTGTTTCAGTCTTGGATAGTCTAAAAATTTCCTCTGACCCTTGCCACCCTATTTTAGATATTTGGACATTTATGTTGGGGTGTACGCTAAGTCGGATTAAGTCTTGAAACATATGTATACGCTTTATGACGACAGCCTGGGCTGTCGCCTTGCCACATGCTTATGACTTTGTTGAAAAATGTGACAAAAGGCTCAAGAAAGAAGCAATGACAATAATATGTCAAGTATGCAACTACTCTGATGTTGTTTTTTTTTTTTTGTCATCATCCTTATCATCTAGATCTTTTTCTAAATGACGACTAATTTCAGAGACAAATAGAAAAATTATGAGGATTCTATTTACGATTTTATAATCGTTTTGTATAACATTCCATGTATCAAGAAACTAACTGATAATCTCTACCCCATTGCTAACATATCCAGGTAACACCAAAGCCTGCAGGCAACAACAACAACGACAACTTGACAAAAACGTCTCTTTCTGAAAGTCGTGGACTGGTTTCAGACACCTGTAAAACTTGTATTAATATTAATGTGCATTTGTATAACTTTCTCTATAAATCTCACCTGCACCTACCCGTAATCCATATCTTGTCCCACTATTTTCCCGTAACGCTGAAATGATTTCATAATGACAGTCTTTTCCTCATTCCGCCATGTTGTATTGATACGAAACATAAATCAATGGAAATACCCGGCCTTTTGATGTGTGCTATTTATAGACACCTGGTAGTTTTGCTATAGGTAATATCAAGGTAGCTAACCTCATTCGAAAAATTTACTGGGCATACCATGCATTCAAAACTATCTGTTTAGTGATTTATTTGTCTAATTGTCATATATTTATATGTCATCCCCAGTGACATGCTTGTTTCTATGTTTTGCCTGTTTTTGTTGTTCACTTTTTTCTCCATTCTCTTTGAAGGCCACATGAAGTAGGATCTACTTATCAACAGGTACAATCTGGTATAGCTAACGGAACTATTGCGTCTCGAGATCATTGAGTTGGAAAGGCTTATATAACCTCTGTGTTGGATATCTGTTGAGTTAAGCAAATTGATTAAAGTCCATTGATAATTTGTCTGCTATTTTCTTAAACACGTTTATTCATGTATAAACCTTCGCAGTTGATAAATGTAGATTATTTTCCATACACATATAACATTATTAGAAGCAGGAAATACCCAGAAGGTTCAGATCAGAGATCAAGGTCACAGAGGCTGAAGGAAGAAAACCTGTTTTGTGAACTGGTAAGGTGCAGTACATTATTTAGTATTTCAGGGCAATGTTACCTAGTGACAGTAACATAGTAAACAAGATACCGGTAAATATGGATACTAAAACGGTTGATTCGTAAAGGTGCTAGTGACAGATTTTATGCACAAATTGTTTGTTTCATTCACCTACCTAACATAAAGATTCATCAAAAATATAAAATACAGGAGTGAGTTGAGAAAGGTCCATATTTTTGGATAGGAATAATAAACATAAGAATATCGTTCACTTGACCTAACAAGGTCAGTGGAAATTCATAGAATATAAAGTTCATTCACCCCATTTATATATGCATTTTTCATGTCCGAAGGCAATTTTTTGAAAACTTGATGCTCACAGTGCAAACACAAACCCTTTCCCTTTTGATAATTTTCAAAAATATTGTGTACTTAAAAGCTTGATAAATTCAAAATAGTTTTCATCCAGGCACTCAGTTTGTGAGATATTCTACTTGCCTTAAATCAACATGTATATTGCTATAAGTTGCTAGGTCTGCTTTCTTGCCGACTATTGGTATTTCATTGGCTACACACTGTGCAGGGACCAATTTACAAAACTGTCCACTGTCACCTGATTATCTGACCAATTAAAGAGCTTCTTGCATAAAATGGGTATAATAATACTATTTACCACATGGCAGGCATATAATGCATCATTTGCAGTACTCTAGTTTGATGAGGGAGTGCTGCTCTGAGTGTTAAGGACCAAAAGGAAAATATAAAGAATTGACAGCCATTCACTTTTTATTTTTAAAAGAAATAATTTTATGGTAAAATGATAATAATACTTAAAACATAATTTTTTCATCTGTGACATTTCTCCTGAATGCCACGACGGTATTCCTGCCTCCACCAGAGTACAGCAGCACAACCTACTCTCATAATAAATTGGATTCACCAACCTTTGAACATTGTACATTTCATCCTGATAGTAAACAAACCAACTAGATGACCTTGAAGAGTCTGAGAGAAAATCACCATAATAAATGTAGATGTATGAATGTCTGTGTCCCTCCAATTGTTTTATGATGAGTAAAGCCCATGGAAGAGGCAAACATTTTCTTTCTGTGCAAGGTGAAGGTATAACTTAATTCCACAAACTTTTGATCCAGCACAATATTCACTGAGCCACCATGGGTCAAATTTAAACATTAGTGTTTGATGACCTTTCTTTTCGTTTGTGTGCAATGTATGTTATGTCTTATGATTCTGAAGTCTAAATGGAAAATATTTCCTTGGCATATCATGTCATTAATGAAATAATTTTGCACTTATGTAATTTGAAAATTTGAAGATTGTTACTAAACATCATATCGCTGACATCATACAGTATGAGCAATTATTAAGTAATTAGTGAAAAAGGAATAGAAACAAAATGTCTAATGAATTGGATATGTGATAATAACAATGATATGGCTAACCATCCTTATAATATCCTTCATTATAACATGATTCCAGATAATACACATTACTGCTATGATGGATTCTGTAACCAAAATTTAACCATTTTCCTTGAATTGTACTTTCAAATGTAAAGGGGTCCCATGTGGCGAAGTGGTCTATTGCACTTGCCTTTACAGATGACTAATAATCCACCTCTGTCCACATGGATTCAAGTCTCATCTTCATAAACATGAGTATGTGAGAAAGCTTGCCAGTAGCTTCCTGTGGATCAGTGGTTCTTCTCAGGGCCTTCCTGGGTTCTTCCTTCACTGAATATACTGGCCTCAATGTAATGCATATCATGTGCTGAAAAATGGAATTAAAATGCCACAGAAAAACCGACCAAATATTATCTGATAAGGGTGAAAAGAACACAGCCAACATCAAACATTGTGTTATATTTGTCTTTATCTCCTGAGTAAAAGATTAATGTGAAACAATTAAATTCATAAATTAATAAAGTGAAATATACAATTAATTGATGTGAACTAACATTATTACTATACATTTGACTGGTATTTGTTGACACATTCCTCCTTTATCCCACCCCTATATCACCCATATACACATTCATTGAAGTTTTTCTAATAGGTAGAGTCTACTGTAAACTGCATAGACATTGATCTGCCACTGCATAATGCTCTTTCAGATCAGGGTCTGTTGTTTTTTCTACTGATTACTCTGAACAAACTACAGTGACCCAGATCTATGACATGTTATGCAATGGCAGATCAGTCATGTAGTTCTAAGTCGACTTATAAGCAAGTATATATCGTTATTGTTTATTTCATAATTAAATTCAAACATCTGAATTTTAACTCATTTCAGAGTACATAGAATATTATATCAGCAGCTTCACACAACAAAACTGACATGACATTAAAGTCAATGGCATCATGAGAGTAGAATATGAGGCATTATTGCCAATCATTGCTTGAAAAAGAATCTCTTAACAGGAATCATGTAACATAAAACATGCAAATAATGTAATTAATAATGTGTCATCAGACTTTTAAGTGGCCCTCCTGTTCCCAACTTTTTCACTGGGTTACCTACTTTTTCATAGTTTTCAAATCAGCTCATCTGTCCAAGCATTTGTAAAAGAATAACAAATTTGGAGACATTCCTCTATCCATTTAATATGTACTAGCTACCATTTAGAGTCTGCTTTCCTCTCAATGCTTTCTTGACAGTAATTTATACAGTTTTAAGGGAACATGTGGAGCTTGGATGTTATAAACTTGACTTGGAATCCTGATCAATCTATTTGATAAGTCCCGTGAGTGAAAGAGGCAACCTATCAGATCTGTATGAAATGCAGTTTCAGATAAATGTTCGCTGATGTGGTGTAAAACCATTTTAATCCTGGAAAAAGTTGGTTTTGTGGCTTTGTAGAATTAGATATGTGAGTAAAGGTATGATTGGATGAACTGCAAAAACCAATATCTGCTTTATATTTCTGTCTAATTTTTCATGTTTTTTTTCTTCTTATAAAAATGCTTTATGCCTACTTTTGGTACTATAAATCATGTATTATGTATAGATATTCATTGGGTTTTTACTGCATAAATAGCACCAGATCCATCTTGACTGCTTCTAATATTTAATTCAACTTTAATTTTGCAAATCAATTCTTTGATTTCTCTTTATCCTTTATAACTCTCCTACTGTTTCATATTCTTCTAGGGGTTTTAGGACATATAAAGACACATTTAATTATAGGGTCTATAATTTCTATATAGTACAGACCCTGGGACAATCATTTAATGATAGGGTCCAGGAGATAAACTTTCATATCTCATTTTTCTTGTGCTCTTTGGCGAAAACATAGTGGCCAAATAAATGCATGGGATAATTATTGTCACCTTATATTCAATATATGATATGTCAGGTTAGCAACAGACATGTGACTTTGTGAGCTCATTCATTAGAATTATTTGAGGGTTATTGTCTGTCTGTCTATATATATATATATATATATATATATATATATATATATATATATATATATATATATATATATATATATATATTCTTGATATTGAAATTAATCTTTTGTCTTCCAGGATCCCTGTCTTCATATAGAAATAATGTGAATGTTGTGCCAAATCCAAGTTACAATGGACCCCCCATGAGGGTTGTCTTCCCTCACAACCAGGGCAGTGTGGGTGATGTGAGAGGGCACCTTGTATGAGTCATGCCCATGTAACACAATTTTCATTGAAAAATCAAAACTTACTTTCAGTATAATGGAACAAACAGACATACATACAAGTTCGAGAGTTAATTGTTTCAATACTCAAAGTTTCTAAATGGATATGAATTTGTAAAGTAAGTGAGGGAAATATTTGAGGATTCAGTAGTGTGTTTGGAAAATGAAGTTATATGGAAGTAACTTCTAAGTGAGATTGGTGATGATATGAAAGAAATCCAGTTCATGACGGTCAACTATATCAAAATCAGGAAGGACAGTATAGAAGATACATTCTTCACTCCATTTAAAAGTCATTTGTATTCAAGAGAAAAGCAGTGGAAACATATTTTAATGTTTTTCATCTATAGGTATGTATCAAAGAGGGTCTTCAGCATGTTTGCTTTTGGTAAATTTTACGTCAGCTGTGAAACACATGACATCATAACTTGTGCATTATGGCATAATTGGTTTTATCAGGGTAGCATATTGTATTAATGTCTCAGAAAGATCACATGTTATAAGTGTGCTAATCTGACTTAATGAAAATATTGATTCATCCTTTAATGTTGAAAAATGATCAAAGTGTTAATGTTATATGAACATATATTTTATTTATACATTAGTCATTGTATGGTTTCAATTAATGTATTTATACTTAATGGTTAGGACATTATCTGGGGAAAAAATACTTGGAGGGGAATGGATGGTTTAATATGATGCTTTAAAGAAGTATGCCTGAAGTTTAACTAATTCTTTTTTTAAACATAGTATGATGATTTGTACAATTTAATGAAGAATATATATCTATTTATGTACGATGTGTTTTGTTATACTTAATGGTGCCTTTATGAGCAACTTGAATGTAATATTTATCCATTCATGCGTACTTTGCATCCAACTTCAAACAGTGCAGACCTTGATGTAGAACATTCCTTGAGCTCTCATCACTTAATACACAGTGGATCTGTCTTTGACATTCGCTTTTTATCATAAGTTCAACAACCACCTTACACACACATCTGAAAAGTTAGAGATCTACTCATAATCAGTTTCCAGCTAGGTGGGTATTGTAAATGGGCAGACTTGGCAGTCTTGTAATGGAATCGTATATGATATAGTATGGTTTAGAAAAAATTATATCATCATAAGTACAGTGCAATCACACCATAACATTATGGTTGAGGTCCACAAAATGCCATCATGTTGTGTAATGTATCGTGCAATATTGAGACAAGTTGACAGAATGAATTATTGCATGTCTCCCATTGTCTATAAAAGAAAAGGGGGGGGGGGTGAATGTGCAAAATGGGCTTCATTGTTGTGATTACCAAGTTGTAACATAATTCTGGCAGATTGTGTTCAAGTTCAAATATTTCAATTCATGACAGTACATTTGCACTACCTTATGAAACACAATATGTACTATATTTTCAAAAATATTCATGCTGGTTGTGTCCAAAGAGAACAGATTTCTGAATGACAATAAAATGCCCAAATTGGGAGTTTCTAAAAAGAAACTTGTAATTATGGTATTAAAAATCAGTTGACTGAAATTTTCATGGAAACTTGAATTCATAATGTACATGAGACAAACTTACATGGTACTTGAATTCATAATGTACTTCAGACAAACATTCATGGGTACTTGACTTCATAATGTACTTGAGACAAACTTTCATGGGTACTGGACTTCATAATGTACTTGAGACAAACTTCCATGGGTACTTGACTTCATAATGTACTTGAGACAAACTTTCATGGATACTGGAATTCATAATGCACTTGAGACAAACTCGCATGGGTACTTGAATTTATAATGTACTTGAGACAAACTTTCATGGGTACTTGAATTCATAATGTACTTGAGATAAACTTGCATGGGTACTGTACTTCATAATGTACTTGAAACAAATTTCCATGTGGACTTGACTTCATAATATGCTTGAAACAAACTTGCATGGGTGCTGTACTTCATAATGTACTTGAAACAAACTTTCATGGGTACTGGACTTCATAATGTACTTGCGACAAACTTCCATGGGTACTGTACTTCATAATGTACTTGAGACAAACTTCCATGGGTACATGAATTCATAATGTACTTGAGACAAACTTTCATGGGTACTTGACTCCATATTGTACTTGAGACAAACTTTCATGGGTGCTTGACTTCATAATATACTTGAGACAAACTTTCATGGATAATTGACTATTTTAATATACTTGAGCCAAACTTCCTTGGGTACTTGACTTCATAATGTACTTGAGACAAACTTCCATGGGTACTTGACTTCATAATGTACTTGAGACAACTTCCTTGGGTACTTGACTTCATAATGTACTTGAGACAAACTTCCATGGGTACTTGATTCATAATGTACTTGAGACAACTTCCATAGGTACTTAACTTCATCCCGTACTCGAGACAAACTTCCTTGGGTACTTGACTTCATAGTGTGCTTGAGAAAACTATCATAGGTACTGAATTTTATAATATACTAGAGACAAACTTGGCAACAGATATCAAACTGCATCATAGATTCGCTGTAAATACAGTGGAACCCGGCTATAACGCGATAATATTTTTTTTTTCGGTCTGAAGACACTATCAAGAAGTCTCAGACTGACAAAATACTTATTCTATTTTGACATTTCGCCCGACACAAAAATGTCTTACATATCTCATGACTGGTGAAACTATCCTAATATTATATATTATAGTAATTAGGATAGTTTTGCCACCAGCAATAAAAGCTTCAGAATGACAAAATAATTATTCTATCTTGACATTTCGCCCGACGCAAAAATATCTCACATGTCTTGTGATTGTTGAAAGTCCGCAAATATTAAATATATATATATACAGTAATTTGCGGACTTTCAACATTGACGATATAAGTCTCAGATTGATAAGATAATAGTTGTATCATGACTATCTCATGATTGGCAAAACGGGATTATATATATATATATATATATATATATATATATATATATATATATATATATATATATATATATATATATATATATATATTGTAATTACCCCGTTTTCACATCAGTGATAGAAGTCTCAGAATGATTAAATATTATAATATCTATCTTTCTTCTACTTTTTTCTGAAAGATTTTTCGTCACATGATCAAACACATCAACAAAAGGATCAGATAACCAATCTTCCAGCCTTTCGTCGTGTACATAAACAAAATACCCAATATGATTGATCCTTCTTCCGGTAAACATTACAACCGTCATTTAATCTATCAACCGTTCCTTTAGGAATTCCGAGAGTAACAGCAGTAAAATTCATCGAATTGAACTTCTTGATTTTTTTTTCTTTAGATTAAAACATTTAGTTGTTGCGCGTTTACCACCAAAAGATTCAAGATAACTACCAAACCAAGGTCCTGATACTGTCACGCTTGAACCAAAATACATATTCATTAAAACAGTCATCAGCAGAAGACATTTATTTGAATTATTATATCTAAAATAAAACCACACGATTGATAAAGAATGATTAAATCGCCGCGGAGTTGATACACGTACTTTGAGAAACATTCATCAGACTTGGCGTAGTGGGGATATGGACACGATTAAGTTCAAAAATTTCTTTTCAAAACATAATCTGCTCCGCACGGATTTATAACAATATATTTGCACGATCAAGATATCGTGCAAGACTTCATAAAATATTTGGTTGATATAATAATGATCTAACTATAGCAGCCGAGAGGGTGCGGCCTCGTGAAACGTCCGATGGGTAAACGACAACACACATACAAATTTCGAATAACACTAACGACAAAGACAAAGTAACAAAAAAACTAACCCAATTAGAGAAACTCTCGGTAAGTGAGAGGCTTCGGTTTGGCGTTATTGACCTTATTTTTTTATTTGTTTCGTATGAGGTCTTAGTTTTCAAAATGACGTTTCTTCAAGAGGTCTGTTCACCCTCTCTGCTGATACTTATTTGCGCCATTGTGATTTTAAAGTTAAGTTCAGATATATGCACCGAGTGTTATGTTCGTTCAGTTTTTTTCTTTCTGAATGATCCATTAATTAAAACGTTCGAGGTTTTAAACTTTTTGGCGATTTAAGCAAATTAGTGGCCTATAAAACACAATCCCACGACGAAAACTAGCTTAGCGAGAAGCCATATATTTCTGTTTTGTTTACTGATTATAATTTAAAACGAAATCAAACAAATGTCAATATTTTATCAGAAATGAATCCAGTGAAGTTATAAATTATTCCGGACTTAAAAAAACGTTCCCCTAAGTGAAGCTACTTGCCAATAAAATAATTAAACTTCGTTCACTTTTGTTGACAACCCGCTTCACGAGATGCCATAATGATATGCCCCAGTTCTGATGAGTTGATTATAATTTGATGTCTAAACATACCAATGCTGATATTTCATCAAAAGATAGCCCATTCATGTCATAAATGTTTCTTCTTCATCTATCATAAACTTCAAACGTAATCTCAAAACAATCCAACCAGTCATTTGAATCTAAACCTGACTTCACTGAACTTTTAGCTTCGCCCAGTTCATGTATATCTTCCATTGGTGCGATATAATATTGGCCGTGAAGGTCTACACTATTGTCAAGCACATGTCAATCAGTGCCTCTTACACTAAATTTGTTTAGGACATCGTACTCTTAGTAAGAAACTAAGCTGGAAGTGAATCAAGGATAATTAAGATTGATGTTTCAGCTCAAATTTACGAGCGTCAAAAAGATGCACAAGTCGCATTTTCCGTACGTCAAAAATAGGTTATTTTTAAATTCCACGCGTTAAAACCCGAGTGTATGCGTCTATTGAAAACCATGTATATATATATATATATATATATATATATATATATATATATATATATATATATATATATATATATATATATATATATATAGTTCAAAACTTAGGGGTGGGGGATGGGATGGGGCAAGGGTACTTGTATATCAGGCATGTACAACTTCTTCCAGGGAATGGGTCAGATAAGTAACTTTGTAAAGCCTTGCCATCTGATGTACATAAGCATATAAAACCAGGTGGCAGGTCATAGGTTGAACATGCCTGCTGTACATGTATCTAGTAATGATCAGAAGTGCTTCTGATTAAAGTCAGACAGCCGTCATCACATTTTCCCTATTCTCATTGCATTTATCAAGGGATAGACATTTGGAATAAAGTTTATTGTTTACGAAAGAAATGATTGATTTTCAGTTGGCAGTAGGCTGATCACATGACAGTTGGCTGACAATAGGGCCATGCCACATGTGCATGAAGGTGGCTTTCATTTTATGATTGTTAAAAACCAGCACTGGCTAATTTCAGCAACCAGTTTTATATGGGATTAATATGAATTGTCAGTACTTATTAGGTAGGTTAATTGACCGATTTAGGTGAGAAACATATTTCGACAATGGGCATAAGTGTGTATGCCGTTTGACTGAACAGTCATTAGTGGTCTATTCATTGCTCTAGATTTAACAACAATTCACTCGATGCATTTGAAAACGAGACAAACGCAAAGAAAAATTAATAGTGTTATTGTTGATGGGTCAATACAATTTGCATTAACAGTTAAAAGATTTTTGCTCTACTGGTTACAGACCAGAAGAACGTATGGGATGATCTTTTGTCCGTATGAAATTTTCCAGGTGGACTTCAGGTGAATTTCAGACGGGTTTATTAAGCGCTTTCTGCCTAAACCATAACTGTTCATATTAAGGAAGCTTAGGGAAATTTCAAGCGGAATTAAGGTGGATTCAGTTTAGGCGAAATATGCAAATTAGTTATCCTAATATTCCGCTTAAGTAAAAAGAATCCGTCCAAGATCTCCACCTGAAACAAAAATCCGCCTGAAATCCTGTACACAATTTTCCAGGGAGACTTAAGGCGGATATCAGACAGGTTTCTTAAGCATTTTCCGTTTTCTGCCTAACCATAAACTTAAAGAAGCTTAGGCAAATTTTAAGCGGACTTTGGGTGGACTTCTAGCATAATTTTGTGAGAAATATGCAGATTAGTTGTCCTAAGATTCCGTTTAAACAAAAAAATGCCATCTAAGATTTCCGCCTGAAATAAAATTCTGCCTGAAAACATTCCCGCCTGAAATTCCACCTGAAATAAAAAATTAGCCTAAGGTTTCAATCTAAAAAAATGGCTGCCTAAATTGTCTACATAAAAATCATCCAATAAAAAAAATCTGCTTCAGATTTCTATTAAACTGCCTAATGATGCTTAGACATTATTGACAATCAATGATAAATATTCATAATAATTTTTAAAATGGATCATAAATTTTATTTTTTACAGACATAATCAAATAAGATCTAGGTTTAAATTTTCTCCTCATTTTCTTTCTTGCATATAAAACCTAATATGTGATGGCGTCATTTAAGTCTTTTTCATTTCACAGAAATATTTGTGAGATTTCGCTAAAATTCTGACCAAAACTTTCACCGAAATTCTTTTGAGATTTCCAACAAATTTCGGCCAAAACGTTCTCTAACATTTAATTGAAAGTTTTGTGAGAGTTTACTAAAGTTTTATTGAGATTTTACTAAAGTTTGAACATTATATAGTATGTTACTGAAGTATAAGTAATTTTTCACAGACTTTTCAAAAGGTTTCAGATAAATAATAGATATGAATTAAACAGGACTTTATTAAGCATGGTGATATTTCAGTGTACATGAAACAAAAGTATACAGATGATGTAATTATATGACATCCAAAAGATATGGAAGTTGTACTGCAGACTTGATTTCTGATTATGTACAAACTATGCTGCTAGTGTGGTCTCTTGAATTCCATAAGCAGATAAATGTTTGTCATGATGTAATTACTCTTATTTTACACTAAATTCTAAAGCAACTAGGCTTAGAATATTTTGATAATATAAGCAATACAGTAATACAATTCACGATAATAAAGGATGAATCTAATTGTGGGCCAAGAAAACTTTGCAAAGATATGACTATCTTTGATAGACATGGGTATCTAGCAACCATACCAACAATTCCCACTAGTTGTCCCTCCTTAAATTCCTGAAGTTAATCATTTTGGAGTTATAAAACTTCGAAATCTTGGTTCAATTTCTTGTCATATTTAGTACGTTAGCCACTACTGTAAAGCTCTTTATGGCATTGATAGCAAAATGCGAGTCCTGGCGTTCAGTTTCATACAGATTGACCAATTACATTCCTACCGACTTTGGATTCAAGCCATTCTCATTGCCGCACATTTTTCAAATGGTTATTCAAATTCGTATCCCGCTCGAAAATGCGAATCGCCATGTTTGGCAGGCATGCTCAGTCTCATCAGTTTCCGTTACGCGATGATTCATTTAGCAAGTACAAAGTTTTGACCAATCAGAAAGCTCTTTACAACGATCATCTGTTAAATAATATACAGAAAAATACTTATTAGAAAGCTCGTTGAGGAATGTGACCAGATGGAGCATCTTAAAGGAAAAAAAGGTTTCGGTGACAATATTTAAAAAGGGTCCATATCGAGGAAAATCATATTCAGGTAAGGAGAAAAGCGAAATTCAGCTTTTAAACGGACAACAAGAAAATAATCTTGGTTGAGGGCAATTAAATCCAATTGAAGTTAAGCAAAAATACAACAGCAACAAAAATTTGAAAAAAGAATATAAAAAGGAAAGATGTGTAAAGAAGTTATTGTTCCCAAAATGAACAATAAAACTACAGCTTTCAGAAACAGAAAATATAAATGTTGCTGAAAAATGATTCAAATTGTACAAGAAACAAAAAATAAATATTATATCTTGATATTTTTTTATTGAAATGTCAGTGATATTGGAATCACAAAATATCACTATATTTTCAGAAGTTTTGGCAAAATCTCAGTGAAATGTCAATCACAAATTCTCAGTGATATTTTCAGAAATGTTGGCAGTCAGTGAAAATTCAATCGTAAAATTTCACTGATATTTTCAGAAATTTTGGTAAATTCAAAGGGAAATTTCACTGAAATTTGGCGAAATACCATAATTTGAGTGAATGTCACAAATTTTTAACTGCAATCTCACTTAAATTTCAGCCACATTTTCATTAGGGTATGATTTTTGTAGAGCATGTTTTAATAGGAAGCAAAAAACTTGTTTTCAGAGTAAACATAAGTCTCAAGTCCAAATTCCGCCTTGCACAAAACTTTTTAAGTCAAAAGATTCATCTATACTTGTAGTTCTTTTGTTAAAGTTCAAAATTACTCCTAACATTTCTGCTAAAATCAGTCAAGTTCAAAATCCGTCTTACAGTAGGAAAATGGACTGGACAATCAGAATTTCTCCGTGTAGCAGTTATCATTTAGGAGGAATATGAGAACTAGTAAGCTTAACTATTAGACGAATTCAGTCTGTCTCCTTAGCCGTATTCCCAGCCCGCCTTAAGTCCGTCTGAAATTTTTTTTTAGGCGAATACACCATGAATCCACTTAAAATCCAGGCGGAATCTGCCTAAAATTTCCCTACGAGTGAAATATATCGCTGTCACATTGGCCATCTTGAAAAGCTTGTTACTTATATCCCACCTCAATGGATGGTCATATTAACATGGTGTTTTCGCAAAATATATTTTATGAAGTCTGGTTGTTCCTAAATTAAAATGGGGCTAATATGCTGTCTAATATTGCCACCACAGCAGCCATCTTATTATCACTACTCCCAGACATGCGGTTTTCACTAGAAGGTTTTAGTTGGGATTAATTGAGGACCATTTGCATTAACATTGTATACACATAATTCCAGACTATTCTACTTACATGCGGGGCTCTCACAAATGTTTTTATCGTTTGTCATAAAATATTGGAATTACTATAATTTCAAATCTTTAGTCACGGAAGAAAGATCGGTTACATTGATTAAAATGGTGAGCTTTCTGGAACTAATCAAAGCAGTTGTTTGCAATACACATGGATCTTCTTTTGTCAAATAAGAAGTTCATTAGGGATACTATTGTTTGATTTGAGATAGTAAACGATATAATTCGTTGTAGGATACATGCCCTTTTATCGAAATTGACAGAAAAATAAAAAGTGAATATTTCAATGTAAATATCTTTTATATCGAGGTTATCCTTGCTCTTGAAAATGTTTATATAGTCTGTCCTAAAATGTTGGATTTACTAGAATTTCAAATCAAATCTTCGTTACCATATCCATTGGAGTTTTCGTGTGCTACAGATTCATATCCTCCTTCCTACCACTTGTCTAATACCAATTTCAAAGGAAAAGTTTAAATTATATACCATGATATAATGACTACTTTTATATATGTTGAAAGGAAGGTGACGTTACCATGCACATCTATCCCAGAGAAAGCTCTTCTGTCTTCCATGTTTTCTTCATACCACCAACATTCCTGAATGTCATGAACTAAACTAGTCATCCCAATGAGCTCTTTGACCGTAGATTTCTGTCATTGGTTCCCCATTTGCTAAATTCATACAGTATGTATGCAGCTATTGAATAGGTGTGGTACATTTGTCATCAAGAATACTTAGATTAGAAGACAACGTTATTGCTATATGCCTAGTTCAACGGGTTAAATATTTGCCGTATTGCCGTTTTGTGTTACAATGTCTAATACTGTATTGATGGAGAAACATGTAATCCAGAATGCCTCTTTATTACACCTAACATTCCGTCTTTTATGACTTGAACATTTAAACTTTGTTTACCTAGTATTTTCATGTTTCATTAAATTAATGAATATACTAAAAGAGAAAAGTTTAGTTTATTTTCCACTCAATTATAAAATCCTAGAAAATTTGATGAATTATCCCTTTTCAGTAACCGTAAGTTTTTCTGATATGAGTCTCTTGTGCGGTCATTTTACCATTCCAAAACAGATTCAATACTTAGGTAGCTATTGAAACGAAGACTGTAATCTATCCTATTTTTGTCGACACATATTTACTGCTATGCTCAACAACACTTCAGTAAGAACACTACTTAATTGTTACATGTCTTGTTCAACATGTCACAGATTTGCCAAACTGCCGCGTTGTGTTCGGGCTTGAATTGTAGCGATAACAGAAAGCACTCCAAAGCAAAATTTTCTCATCCTTCCTGTCTCAAAGAGTAAGCCAGCACATTGAGACAGGTCTACGGATGTCTTATACCCTCTTGCGTTATTGACCAAATCAGGTTATGGAGTGCCACCATTCTGTGTGTTTCCATCCCTAGGGTCGAGTATGTTTGGTGCACAAAAAGTGCATATAAGGTATAGCGTCCACCACCGCCCAGTCATACCAGTAGTCTTTCTGAGGTTCACTGAGGTCTGGGTCAGCGCCTACTGACTGGAACATCTCATAACACAGGGGATGAAGAGTGGAATGGATCTCTGATTGTAGATATATCACAGACAGAGTTATGCAAATCCTAAAAATTTGATCCGTGTCATTTCCTCTCTCAGCATGTTGTGAAACGTTTCATTTTTACAAAATGCGGCATCCGCGGATGAACGATATGATTCATAATTATTGAAGTGCTCTTCCACTGCAGTTCGTACCCCTTTATCAAGAGATGCATATCCTCATTTGAGATAGAATCCGACTAGCTTGAGTCTAACGGTGGTTACGTCAGAATCTGTGCCAATCCGAAGGAACATGTGTGCCATAACTATATATGTATAACACACACGGTTCGTTGAAATACATGAAGATGCAAGTTGACAGCCAAAGTGACTACAAAAAAGTGCAATAAGTACGGACAAGCAATCTTGTAGAACTGTGTTACAAGTTAGGTACCCACGAATTAGTGTATAAAGCACAGCCGGGTGCCTAGACGGTAGTAGCATTCGGTAACAAATCCATATGTTATATATTGTCCAAAACATCAATCTACTATGATTAACATCGCTGCTGCTTCTTCTTTGATACGCTTCTAAGACTAAATGCAGTGCATCGGGCTGGGTCTGGTGCTTCTACAGGTCTGATAACGCTTGTCCAAGTCAATCACATCCAATCTGAATAAGGTACTTGAAGTCCTGGTCCATTAGATGAACCAGGAAACTGTGTAGTCACGTCCTTAATGGACCACGTATTTTGCCCAGAAACGTTTTCAGAATTAGATTCAAACAGGTCAAAAGATTATTCGGTTTCCAAACTTCTATGTCTATCAAATGAAGGAACACGGTCTTGCAGTGATAACTTGAAAGACCTTTCCCAGCTGCTAGTGTAATGAAATATTTATTGATCATTTTCATCAGAACACAACAAGCGATTTGTGTATTGTTCAGTCTCCACATCAGCTCTCTCTCTCTCTCTCTCCTGAAGTAAAGGAGATTCTCCACTCTAAATGTCGCTCAAAGCTGAGAGGATTTGCTACTGGGACAATAAAGACTTCTTTCTCGAGGAAATAATCAAACTCATCTGGTGTTATCTAATTGTTGTGTCTGGGCCGCAATAACCAAGACATGTCTTCTTGTGACCGTGTTGTAACCCTAACAGCCAGTATATAAGTTGTAATCTCCATGTAATAATGTTGAAGCAGGCCAATCGATCTTAGCTGTGCCAGGAACAAAACAAAAGATAAACTTTTCACTACAAGCCGCTGTTTACGGTCTATAGCAAAACCATCTGGTACATATACAGAGCAAGGAACCAAACACTGTAACTTATAGTACCCGGGATGGGTGCCCTAATCTCTTAACATCAGACAATTGCATTCTCCGGGCAGAGCATCTTGTATATTTCTAATGGCATGCCAATTGTCCAAGAAATATACAGAGTCAAGGTCTGATTTGAGACCCGTTGTGGTAGAGCCCTCAGTTTGACTTCCGAAGATAAATGCTTTCACATGTTTTCCTCTTTCAGTGCTCATGAGCGAACACAATCTCTCAAACTGTATCCAGTTGTACCGCCTCCACCTTCTTATCTTCTTATTGATCCCGATTTGATGCAATAGTTTCATGACGATCATTAGTCTCTTAGGGCTCTTGGTGTTGATTAGGGTTGAGTGTCATGTGGTTATTATGTGATCTTGATTTAGTGATATCTGCTTTATTATTATCAATCTTATCCTGTATGGGTGTCATTGGTGTTATCGGTACTATATTGTCTGTTTCAGTTATGTTGTCCTCTTGGTCCTTTTGGTGTTGTTTGGAGTTGCGTGTCGTATGGTGGTATTTGTTGTTGATGTATGTATTTCTGTTGTATTGTTGTCAGTGTTATCCTCATGTAAAAATGTCACTGATGCTGATTATGCTATTCTATTGTTTGTCTCTTCATTTCCTGTTGTCTTGTTAGTGGTGGATACGTTCCTGTGTTGAAGGTCTTGGGCTTGAATTTCGGATTTTTGTTTTGATTTCAGTTGTATGTTAATTTGTTTTTTTTATCTTTGACTTGATTTGTATTGCAGCCTCCAAGGTTATTATTTTGCTTCATTTTTGTGTTTGCTTTTGTGATCCTGGGTGAGCATGATTGTTGGGTTTCTAGTTCACGTTGAGTTATTTCCTTTGTTGCAGTGTTTCGTTGGAGAGTTCTTCCCGTGTTGTTGGACATGTTTCATCTGCTTTTGGGTGTTTTGAGATTGATTGTTTTTTTTCCCTCCATTTTTGTCAAATAATGGAAGACCAACAAATTTCATAATTAAAGTATTCATAGACTTGGAAAAGGCGTTCGACCTCGTTTGGAAAAAAGACTTATTAGCCAAACTTATCCACTTCGGAATAGCTGGACGATTATTTAACTTCATCGATAACTTCTTAACTGACCTCAAAATTATAACTAGAGTTGGGGACACTTACTCTGACATATACTCACTCGAGAATGGTACCCCACAAGGGAGCATACTCAGCCCCACACTCTTTAACATTATGATTAATGACTTGAAGAAAAACATAACTTCAAACCTAGTCGAAATGTCCCAATTTGCGGATGACAGTTGAATATGGAGAGTAGGTAACACTACAAGTCACAAAGTCATTAGTGAAATCCAAGATAGTTTAAACAATATAGGGAGATGGGCAGATAAATTTTGATTTAAACTATCACATAAAAAACTATTGGAGTCCTCTTTACAACCAAACATAGTTATAAATTCCATTACCCAAAACTTACCATACAAAATAAAATTATTAAATTCTTAAAGGTAGCACGATTCCTAGGCATGTATTATGATGAACATCTTAACTGGGGACACCACATAAACGACCTAGTAAATAGATGCAATAAAGACATAAACCTATTAATGAACCTTAAAGGGACCGCATGGGGATCCAATCAAGAAACACTCTTAATACTATACAGGTCATTAATAAGGTCAAATTTGGACTATGGGTGTCAAATATATAATTCAGCTCTACATAGACACTTTAAAAAATTAGACCTGATACAAAGAAAAGCGCTGGTCACCTGTACCGGTGCTCTGCCGTTTGTATCCCTAGCCGAACTCCAAATACTAACTGGAGAACTGCCCCTATACCTAAGAAGGCAGGAGTTAACCTTAAGAGATGCAGCTAGAGTAACTATCCAACCTAATGCACACCCCACCCGTATAGCCATCAATAAATGCAACACACCATTCAGTAACAAACGAGTAACTACCGTCTCTGCAGGAAAGCTTATACATCAATTGATTAACCAACTACCAACTGAATAGTATCAAGCCGAATTAACAACAAACTACGACACAACGCCATGGTCTAATATAAAACCATTAATTAACACACAAAACACGGAATTTGGCAATAAAAAGAACAGGAACTCAAACTTAAAACAATTATCACAACTGAAATTATGACAAAATACCCTAACTCAATTAAAATATACATTGATGGGTCCAAAATATCAGAGCTCCCCAGAACAGCAGCAGCAGTGGTAATACCCCAGCTGAACATTAAAATCGGCAAAAGGCTACCTAACCACTGCTCTATTTACACAGCAGAATTCTGGGCCATCCTAGAAGCCCTCAGATGGATTAAGTACAACAACATACCTAAAGCAGTGATTATAAGTGACTCGCTGAGCGTCAAATCTTCTATCCTAAATCATAATACTAAATCAAGAGACCATTTCCTCAGACAAACATACTTATTAATTACAGAATTACATAACAACAAACAACAAATCGAATTCATGTGGATACCATCCCACATTGACATTCAAGGAAATGAGTTAGCTGACCAAATAGAGAAACAAAAACTAAATGAATCAACACATATAGCCATCAATTGCAGTGTCAGCGAACTCCAACGCATAACGAAGAACTTTATTGATAGCAAATAGCAGGAATGCTGGAACCAAAACACCAGAGGCAGGAAACTACACTCCATTCTAAAAGATATTAACAGGAATAAGAAACCACCTAAAATCAACAACAATTATCAAAAAACCATAATTAGGATCTATACAGGAAAAAGCAAATTGGCAAGCAGCTTTGGGCAATACATAGGACCCCAACCCCACAACTCAAACTGCTACCACTGCCGGGTTCCAGAAGACATAACACGTATATTCAACACCTGCCACAAACTAAAGAAAGAAATGACCAAACTAAAAATGGAGCAAAATAAGATTGGATCCCCGGAAATATACCTAGAGTTTTTAATGAATAATAACCCTAACCTCAATCTCACATATATGAATATAATTAACTTGATACATGAATCTGGGATACAACACAAAATATAAAACTAAAATTCCATAATTCAATTATTTACAACTAGAAGACAGGCTAAATAAACTAAATGTAAGGACCAATAAGATCAGATGCCTTTGACATGTCTTAGAGACCCGAGGATTCGGCAAAGATATCTGACTTATCAAAATAGTTTTAGCCTGAAAATAACATCATACAACTACTAGACAGGCTAACAAACATAAAATTAGGGAATAAATGAGATCAGATGTCTTTGACACATCTTAGCGACCCGAGTATTCGGCAAAGATATCTGTCTTATCAAAACAGATTTAGCCTGAAAATAACATCACATAACTAGTATTCAGGCCTACAAACTTAAATGTAGGGAATAAGTAAGATCAGATGTCTTTGACAAGTCTTAGCGACCCGAGTATTCGGCAAATATATCTGTCTTAACCAAATAGACTTAACCTGAAAATACAATAGCACCAAACATATATGACCACATAAAATAACACATAATAAATAAGGCAACTAGGAACATAAATAAGGAAGGGAAAAAAATAAAAAAAAATAAAAAGGGGTGAATTTGTTGTTTTTCCCCCTTTTTCCTCAGAGAAGGGGAGAAAAATAAAACATTTCGCTTTATTTATAAAAACATTTATAGCTACTTCTCTCTTATGTATTCAATATAAACCCTCCTTTTCCCTTTTCTCTAAACTACACCTGACAAGCTAGCATGTACGTAACACCATTAATACCTATGAGAATCTAACACTCTAGTCGAAGCTGACAGTAATATTTATATCACGAGACATTCTAGGCCCCTAAAATTAGAGCATATAAGGTGGTCCAACACCCAAGACCATCAGGGCCCACGCACAAAGTGGCAAACCAACAAACAACTTTAGGAAAGAAATACCTCAGATTAGCTTCTATAAGGTGGTCTAAAACTCCAACGACCATCAGGCCCAGCAGCATAAGGCTTCAAATAAAACAACGATAAGTTAGACAAGTAAGACCCTAAAAACGGATTCCAACATATAAGTTGGTCTCAAAAGTCCAAGACCATCAGGACCAGCCACACAAGGTGGCAAACTTTACTAAAAACTGTCACCTAAGATACCTCTCCTAAGGAAAACTCTAACTCAAAACAGCAGATTTTTTTCAAAATTGTGTAGGACGACAATTTAGACCCGATACCCTAAAGTATAGGAGCACCGACCAGTGACCTTGGATCCACCTTTCCACTCTCTTCTCCCTTGCCACGGCCGGACATAAAAAACAATCAGCGTGCAGTGCACGCCCTTAATACCACTGGAAATTCAGTACCAAACATATAAGTGTGTGATGGGTCCATTCCCACTAATACGTACCTAAATGCAGCAAAGTAGTAACGACTGAATAGACTGAGTGTTTGCTGGGTCTATTCCCACTCGCCTTCAAGCCCTCAATTCAGACAGTTAGGACCTCTTGTTAGGTCCACTGCCTGACGGCTTCAATTAAAAAGTGCTCCCTGAGCACATAAATGCCTGGGGGAAGTGGTTCCAATTCCTTCCCCTAGGAGCAATTAAATAGCCTACCGTGTAGGCATGAAGCAGAGGTACGTGCTCAGAAGAGCGCAAACCTCTTTAATCTACATAGATAGATAGATCGTTTGCGCCATTCAACATTGAATAAACTAAGATGACACTGGAGTTGTTCAACAAATTGAAGGACTGTTGGTACTGGATCATGGACACAGCCTATGTGGTGGAAAGGCTTGAGAAGGAATGAAAGTATCAAGGTAGCCTAGACTTTGTGGCTAGCCTGAAAGTAACCAGTAATCTGGTACAAGGTATGATAGAGGAGGCAGTAGAAAAGTTGAAAGGTTTCAATCACCATTTGCAAGAGTGGGAACCTTGAAGGAGTCACTTTTTGGTGTTATCAGAGTAAGGTACTTTCTAGAAGACACACTGCATTGGACAGAGTGGTCATTTGTGGAGTGGGGCTGGACCAACTAAAGAAATGATGAGAAAAGTGATGGAAGAAGAGGTGAAGAAGATTAAAGATAAAGAAAGAAAGGACAAAGAAAACAGAAAGAAAAAAAAGGGAGTTTGAAAGACTGAATGAAAATTGGATGAATATACAGGAAAAATTTAGAGCGATGGGACATCCTAACTGGATTCCAGAGACGGAAAAAAAGAAGAAGAAAGGAATTATTGAGAAAGTGAGGAGATGGTGGAAGAACTAGAGAAAACAGAAGAAGAAGAATAACCAAAAGGCCCTTTTCAGGGCCACTCATATGCCTCAAAAGATTTGCTTTTTTGCCTAAAATTTTTTAATCGGTTGTATAGTTGTTTGTGTTATTATGTTGTCTGTTGTATGTGTTATCTATTTCTCATCCATGCGACAGAGAAATCTAGCTGTTTTGCTAACCTTACTATTCTTATCTCAGTCTAGTCATCTCAGACCAGTCGTCTCAGTCAAGGTGTCCACGCGCTCAGAACTACTTTAAGAAAACGAAACCCTTGCTGTCTTCTGCTCTGCCTGACGTAGTTGTACTAAAATCAAACAACAACAACAACAATAGCAACAAATCTATAACAAAAGCATAGTAACTTAAGGTATATCCATCTTTGAGAACACACCATAAAAAATATTTCGAGAGAGACAAAGACACAAACGTATACGATGTCGAACTTTTTGGTATTATGCTATTTGTTCCACACAGCATGGTAAATTTTATCTATATGCAGGCCTAGTTCAGTACATTTTTCAGGTCAGCGTCATTAAATGTAGCTATAAGCTACCTGACTAGTTTTAAATACTTAGTGTGAAACAAATTATATACTGTTAGCTACATTTAATGACGCTGACCTGAAAAATGACTGTGCTACAGATAGGATAAAATTCTCAATGCTGTGTGAAATGAACTATAACAGAAAACACTTATCCATGCAAATAGACTATAGACTTAGACACTTCATAGCCCCCCCCCCCGCCCCCCAACTCTCTTAACAACTACGGAAAACTTAGTAACAGCCAGAAAAGTGTTATATAAAACATGCTTTATTCTAATATTTGTTAAACATCACAATTGTGCCCCGGTTGAATCAAAAATATACCAACACTATTTAATGACAAGTAATGCACTTACCGGCCAGAAGGAATCATTTATCCGTCAACACATTCATCCATAGCTAATTTCACTGTAGCACTTGCCATATTTCCAGGACAGAAAAATAAATGTTCAAAGAATACGTGAACTTGAAACTTTAGCACATGGTTATCCGCTAGAGTCCCTTTTTGGAGGGTCTGTTATACACGGGGGTAATTTTACAATCAATATTAACGACAACACAAGTATGTCAAACACAGTTTCACCTCCTCCAAAGAAAAGAATAGTTATATACGATAGGGACACAGATCTCTAATTACCCATGAATAATCTAAAGAAAGATGTTACTATTCGTTACAGCTTGTACTAAGTATAACTACAGTATAGCTGAGTAGCCAATATCGGGCAAGAATCGTGGGGAGACAAATAAGGTAAACCCTTGACTGGGATTTCCTTGTCTCGGTTCAAACCCCAACATAGATTCTATATGTCTCTGTCCTGCCAAAACGTTCTAGATTTTTTTCCCGCTCTTTAGCCCCTATTGGGGTCAGCCTCTTCTTCATTGTTACTAATCTTCAGTATTGTGTCGTCACTTTACCTGTAATGTATTTTCCCATTGTCGCTATACATCTGGACGCTATACAGGCCCAAGGGGTGTGTGTGTGTCTGTAATGTATTTTCCCATTGACGCTATAAATCTTGGCGCTATACAGGCCCAAGGGGGGAGTCTGTAATGTATTTTCCCATTGACGCTATATCGCCCACCTTCACTACTCACCAATTTTCATGCGTTTGTGAAAAGTGCTTGACGTGCCTCGATATTTCTATTAAAAATGATGGTCAAATTAATCAGTCAGTGTGAATGTGGTGTTTAAATTTGTTCAAATGTCTCTATATGTCGTTATAATAGCTTGTCCAGGGTGAGTGGTTTTACGTTTTCTAGACTACGATCGTTGAATAAAAATGTTTGCATTATTCATTTTGTATTTTGGAATTTCAATTCTCTTTTATGTGCAAAGTGTTGTAAAGGAGAGAACTGTCGATTTATCTTCCTGTCTTCGGTATGTTTAATGTATGCATGTATCATACAAACCATATATATATTAAATTAAATATTAAATTAAAAATTAAAAAAATATTAAATTATAGATATTGACATGGCTGAACTGTAATTGCTTTCTTGTATTGTTTTGTAACATCTGAACCAATATAGCACTGCATCAATGCCCACCATCACGTTGATATGAAAATTTACACCAAGTACAATTTATCATCATTATTTTTATTATTATTATAGTAGTAGTAGTAGTAGTAGTAGTAGTATTGTTGTTGTTTTTCTTGTTGTTCTGGTGCTTCTATTATCCTTTCAATAATAATAATAATAATAATAATAATAATGATAATAATAACTATAATAATAATAATAATAATAATAATAATAATAATAATAATAATAATAATTAATAATAATAATAAGAAGAAGAATGATAATAATGTATGGATACATATCATTGGCCAGCGGCCTGCATTACAAATAAACATTATAGTAGTAGTAGTAGTAGTAATATCGCAGATAATTCCGGTATTTTTGTCATAACTTTAGGTGTGGTTGTTAGTTTTTTGCTCCCCTCCTCTTCTTCTTCATCTTCTTGCTTTTCTTCTTCTTCTTCTTCTTCTTATTATTATTATTATTATTATTATTATTATTATTATTATTGTCGTTGTTTTTGTTGCTATTTGTAGTCACCACTTCATATTCATGATGATAACTGTTGTTAGAATGCAAATAGTACGATACAAATTATTATCGTTAAAACAAAAATAAATAAACCTACAATGATATGTTACAGTTTCATAGTCGTCTTCGGTAAATTTGCTTGGTGGTGACCACTCTTTCAATCTTGCCCCGCCACGCCTTTTGGTGTGTATGCACGAAATCCAACGTTCTTTAAGTTTAGGAAAGATATGTCCCACCTTTTTGCGAACAGTTAGGCACGATAAATGTCGTTTGAGGCATGAGTTAAAAAAGTTTATTATTCAAATGTAAAATGCTTATCGCACGACAAAAGACCCACGATGTGAAATAAAATCAAAAGCGTTCCGGACAAGGACTGCTTAGCTGCAGCACCATCTTAAAATATCGATCGGAAACACAACCTGCCGATGTCCCGCATAGGCTCACGAATTTGTTTAAAAATGTGACAAAAGGCTGAAGAAAGAAACAATGAAGACACTATTTCCAGTATGGAACAAAACCTATGTCCTCATCATCATCATCGGAGTCTCTTCTAAATGAAATTGACTAATTTTAGAGACAAGTAGGAAGAGTGCTATTTATGATTTTGCAATCGTTTCGTACAACATTCCATATATCTACAACTGATTGATAATCCCTACCCCTATAGCTGATATATCCAATTAACATTAAAGTCCCCTCCCCCAGACAACAAAAACAACAACATAATAAAAACGTCTCTTTGCAAAGGACGTTTACTGGTTTCAGAGCCCTGTAAAAATGATATTAATGTTTTTGTTTTGTTTTTAAATATTATATCTGTCTCAATAAATCTCACCTACATATACAAGTGATTCTTATCATGTCCCACTATGATCCGGTACTGCTGAAATGATTTCAAAATACCAGTGCTTTCCTCATTCCGCCATGTTGTGTTGATATGAAACACACATTAATGGAAATAACAGGCTTTTTCATGTGTGCTATTTATAAACAACCGGGAATTTTGCTAGGTAAAGTCAAGGTAGCTAACCCCATTCGTAGTTACACTACTCATTTCAAGTTGTCTGTTTATTGATTTATTTTTACAATTGTCAGTAAAATATATTTCGTGCCCAGTCATTTGGATTGTTTCTATGTTTTGCCTTTTTATTGTAAACGCGTTACTCTTTCGCTTTGAAGTCTATACTAAATACGATCTACGTATCAACAGAAAATCATGGCTTACCCCGTTGTTTGGTATCTCTTGACTTTAGCAAACTGGTTATGGTTTATTTATTTTTAACACGATTTGTCATGTATAAACCTTTGTAATCTAGAAGATTTACCATACACATACAAAAATTTACACCAGCTATATATTTACCTATTCTATCGTTGCCTGGACAGATAGCTGGATAGACTCGTCCATGTCAAATTTCATAACAAAAGTCAACTATTTTACTTTTTCATCGCAGTAAATGTTAAAATATATTTTTTTTCTGTTCATGAAGTCTTTAAAGAGAAGACATATGCCTTTACTTTACTAAAGTCATTGTGTTAGGATCCTTCCGGTCCACTTATTATGTGACGGCGCCTTTGCTTTGGTTATGGTTTTCTAGGAAATGATCGATCACGGTGTTATTGCCTGGATCCAAATACATAATGCTATATTTCCATCTATCCTGAAATGCACACAAAGTTCCACATCCCCACTCCTCGCGACCTATAGTGCCGTCTGCATTGTTAGATCTACAGCGAAATCAAGTTGGTTACTTATTCCTTATTCCCGATTCAAATATGTCTATGAAATCCTTAACATGGAGAGCTATATGCAAATCGCTGATACTCAATTTATTACATTAGCAAGGATGGGTCTGTGTAAAAACTGTATATGGAGGAGACGTATTAGTTCAAATGTAAACGTAATATAAAGTTTTACGTCATGTGTTGTGCTCGATTAACTTTATCTAGCCGAGAATTTATCGAAATTGGCTCGACGTGTTTTCTTCCACTTTTTCTTTCTGTTATTTACATAATATCCGAGATGCGTTGTAATAAAACTTCTATTAGTAGAGGTTCAGTTAGCGCAAAAGTTTGATATAATCTATGAACATTTTAGTGTTTTTATACCCGGTACCCATCGTTGTTTCCTATCGACGATATTCGTCAGGACTTCCTTCGTGGGTGGACTCTGTCGCACAGAGATAAAATATCAAGGAAGGTCCATTGTCAGAACTCTCTAAAGAGGAGACGTAGAGGCCCGCCCAACTGTATACGTAAGGTGTAATATTCTGATCGCATGTGGTGTCCTCGACCTCTTTTATTTAACCACGAATTTGTTGAAATCGTCTCGTCTAATATTCTTCTAAGGTTTCCTACCGTTGGGATTGATTACTCTTTACCGACTGTCAAACAGAGGTTGAAATCAAAATTCGCCGAGTAAGGGTTCAATCATCGCAAAGTTTGGCTGCAATCGGTTCATAGATTATAACGGTTTTAATAACTGCTGGTATCCGTAAAGACCCTCTTACGTTTTCCGCTTGCATTAGACAAACACAGTCAAAAATGCGTTTGGGAGTCATATATATATATATATATATATATATATATATATATATATATATATATATATATATATATATATATATATATATATATATATGTTTAGAAGATATCGTACAATAATAAATGCCAATATCATTTTAGTGGTGAACTGTGGGAACCAGATATGGACTGAAGAGGTAATATGCTAATGGACTTTGTTACAACTATCATATATTCATCTCCGTATTCCAAGAAATAGGGTCGACGAATTTTTTTAAAACTTTTCATACAGCTGGAGGAGACTCCTAACTAGATATTCTCAGAGAGGCGTTCAAATCGATATATTCTAGTTAGGGGTTCAATAATAACAATCTTTTCAATCGATCTAAATTGTGCGTATTTTTCATACCCGGTGCCCATAGGTTATCCCTTTTCTCGCTATTCCTCTCCATGAGATTTATCAGGATTTCTTTCGTGGGTCGACACTACCACCTAGAGATAAAATGTCAGTGAAAAGTCCATGTCAAAACTCTTTAAAGAGGAGAGTATTGGACCACCTGTATAAGTAAGATATTATCTTCTTGCCTCATATGCTGTACCCACCCACCCCCTTTATGTAGCTCCAATTTCTGGAAATCGGTTAAACAAATTCTTTCAATGACTTTGGCTTATGTTGGAACAGATTCCTGAATAGAAACTGTTCATCAGAAGTTGCAATCGAAATCGTTTAGGTACGGGTTTAATTCGCACTAAGTATTATTAGATTTGCCTCACAATGAGCATGTTTCATACACCTACCCGTATGCTTGTTTACCCAGTTCCAAGGACTTCAAGACAACATTCGATGTCAACTGAGGGCTTCCTAAGCCCGTAGATGCTTGAAATAATTCTTCTCTAAGCACATTATGACCACATAAGAGAAATCTCCAATTTCACACGTGTATGTTTTTGTGGGGTTTTTTTGTGGTTTCACGTTTACTTGAGCCATTAGTAAGCTTTCGAACACAAATACTAATATTTCGCGTCATGCTTCAGGACGCGACCCCAACATCTAACACAACTAATTAATCCTATTTCAAATTAGTAATTATGTATACCTATCAATATCCTAACCCCTTCCTCCACATAGTCCGTGATTTGTCTCTAGTCAGCTATATATAGATGGCACCAAAAAACACTCTTATTTCTCTGACTGGGTTAGAATAAAACCAATGCATGCCCTGAAGGGCTTTTAAACTTCAGTAAGTTATAACCAATTATTTATGGACTATAAATAAATAATGAACACCCAGCTGGATATTAATAAGGAATCAGTAACCAAATATAAGTATAAAAAGTTGAATCGGGAATAAGTAACCGGTTACTTATTCCTTATTCAATCGGCTGAAATCCTGACCGCCCTCAAAAGCAGACGCACTTTTGGTGCTCTCTAAACGAAAGCACAGCACAGTACAATGCCGCCTAAACAAGCAAGCAGGATATAGTTCAAATGACGCAAAGGTAGTTATTGCTGGATTACCAGTAAAAAAAAATTCCTTCCTGCACTTTTTTTAATTTTTTTTTATTTTTCTAATTTTTTCATATTTTTTGTATACATTTTTCCTCAAATTTGTATTTTTGTATTGTTGATTTGTCAGTTTGTCAGTTGACAAATTAGAATATAGTGATACATAGTGCATCTACGGTGATATATACTATCAGAACAGTTTCTACAACTGGGAAAACTCTCATCGTGAGTTGCAACTTAGTTATTAACATAGTAGTGTGAGACCATACTTGTACACACAAATACACAATGAATACTACTCAGTCTAAATGGAAGTACCAACTGAGGGTATAATGCCTAACCACCCTAGTGGAACGAAGCTACAAAATTACTTCGCTACCAGATTAGAGGGTAGTGATGGATGTCAAAGACTTGTTGCATACCACCGCCCGGGGTGCCAAACAATTGATTTTGGGGATGTCACAAATTGCCCCAAGCAATCAGAAATACTGATGGCCTTAAAAACCTTAGGAACCCCAACAGAGGAAATATATGGGCTACAAAATGCAGGGCGAAATAAATACGTCTTGTGCCCAAAAAAGTATGATACCCCTGTAATCAAAGACGCAGAAATTGAATTGATAGGGATAAAAGCCAAAGTAGAAAGAACAGAACCAATTATAAGGGAAGTAGAGCCTAAGGTGGTTGATGTGACTGTCACCGGCTTGCCCCTTGAGATAGATACAAAGGAAATTGTTAAAAATTGGAACACAAACTAAACACCAAAGTCAGAGCGCATAGAATGGCTACAGTTTGGGGGTTTAGAGAAATAAAATCCGGTGTCAGAGTTATAACTGTTTTGAAAGAGGACGGATAGAAAATCCCCACTTTTTTCTATGTGATGGGTTTCCTCTTATGCACATGGTATAGAGGATGTGAAAATGAACCAATAAATTGTAAAACTCCAGTAGTGGCCGAAACTTATGCCAGTAAAGTAGCCAAAATAGTACAGACCGCAGATTAAGAAATCCTTAGAGCAGATCGAAACCTACAAACTCAAGTAGGTCAATTGATTGATCAAGTTAGGATAGAAAATGAAACACAAGATCAAAATGGAAAGGAAAAGGAGCCTAGCTTAGAAGAAGAGAATGAGTCAAGTGCCTTAATGGTTGAAACTAACAGGTCAAGTATAAACCTAACGGAGATCAAAGGGGATGAGAATTCTCAAAATGAGCAAGGGTGAGGGACTACCTTAGTCCTAATAAGACTGGGAGTGCCCCTACGCCAATAAGAGGAGGGCAAATTACCCTAAGGAACAGGTTTAAAATCCTGGGGGAAGAAAGCTCAATAGATCAGTTTGATAATGAGCAAGAATCAGGAATTAGGCCACTGTCAGATACCCCATTAACCTCAACCCCTAGGTTTAAAAAAAGGAATAAAAATAGATCCAAATCAAGTTCATCACATGGAAGTGAGGACACGAAAGTGGAGTTTGATACTCCACAGACAGAGCAAGACAAAAATGTGGCAAATATGCTACAACACAAAAAAGAGACAAGAAAAAGACGAGGAGAGCGAAGACAAACATACAAACGAGGAAGAAGGAACGGACGAGAGCGACGAAGATGATGGAATGGAAACGGAAACAGGACCGGAGACAGTGGAAACGACGATGATATGGATAAAATAGACTCAGACAAGACGGACACAAACGAAACAAATGAAAATAATAAAAATAATAAAAATGAAGAAACGGAAGGGGGGGGGGGCCAAATCACTGAATAAATACCCTTTAAAAGATAAATATAGAATAAAATAGAACCTAATAATAAAGTAAAAATGAGGCGACCTGGTGGAGAGAAAAAAATGGAGGGAAAAAAACTTCCGTATAATCTCAACAAACTTAAATGGAGCAAGCAGGGAAAAAATTAGTAAACTAAAAAATGTAGGGAATTATGATATACTATTTGTACAATAAACACACAACCAATTTACAAAAGAATTGGCAACTTTCTGTGAAGAAGAACTTGATGGAGTGTTAATCCTTAGTGATTATAAAGGGGAAGACAAAAGAGGAGTAGCTACCTTAATTAAAAACAAAAAAGAACTAAATTGGGAGAGGATAGATGAAGGAACAAATCTTGCGGAAAGGATGCTACACATCCTAATAGAAAATATTCACTACATAAATATATATATGCCGGCAAACAAATACAAGAAACAAAGTTTTATAGATAACCTTTTTAAGTACCTAGAGAAATTCTCAGTCGAAAACATTGTTGTTTTTTTTTTTGGGGGGGGGACTTCAACTGGGTGGGGGGGATGAAATTGATCGGATAGGGAAACTAACAACTACTGACACTAGATTTAAACCGGCACTGGAACACTTTTTGAGCAATACAAATTAGTAGATGTGTACAGAAGACTGAATATACCAAAATGGGAATATACCTTTGAGATATAAAGGAGATAAAGGTAGTAGACTGGACAAGTTTTATTGCACTAACTTTGATAATAAAGTACATGTAAAAGCAGGAATCAAAAGCATAAAAGAGTCTGATCACAAATTAATTTACCTAGAAATAATTAAAAAAGAGAAACATAAATGGGGAAAGGTCGTGGAAAATGAACAACAGAATTTTAGAAGAAAAAGAATTTGTAGAGGAAATAAAAGCAATTATAAAAGACTTTACCAATAAAGGAAATAGGGATTTTATTACTGAGTGGGACACTTTAAAAAATATTTTTAAAAAGAAAGCCATCAGCTACTCGTCTATAAGGAGAGAAAAACAAACAATGGAGAAAGAATATATAAAAAGAAGACTAGAGAAAAATCTAACTGAAGATGAAAAACAAAAACAAAATGATAGACTAAACATAATCATAAATGAGGAAAAGAATGGCAGAGAAATTAGAGCGGGAAAATTTGCAAAAATATATAAAAAGGCAGAAGGGCTATATAAAAGACAAGAATTAAGGAGAGGAGGGGAAAACATGTAAAACAATTTAGGGATGGGGAGAGAACAATATCGGGGAAAACAGAAATTTTAGATAACATCATTGAATTTTATAGTAATCTGTACAAATCACACGAACTCGAAGAAGATATTATAGACAATTATTTAGACGGAATACCATGTGAGAGGATATCGCCAGAACATAAACTCCTATGTGATGATTTCATCTTCACACAAGAAATTAAACAGACTATAAACCGACTATCTGAGAAGAAATCACCAGGTGGAGATGGACTCACTGCGGAATTCTATCAAAAATTGCAAAGTGAGTTGTCGTCCATTATTGAATGGTTATATACTAATATACTCTTACGAAATGAAACAATGACTAAATCAGTGAGGGAGGGAATCGTTACATTAGTGTACAAAGGGAAGGGGGAGAGGCAGGATTTAAAAAATTGGAGGCCCATCTCCCTCCTAAATATAGATTATACAATTTTAAGTAAAGTTCTAGCTAACAGAGTTAAAAAGGAATGGGTAAAATAATTAATTATAATCAGATATGCGGGGCGAAAGGTAGAGACAATAATATTCTAAGCATAAGAACCATTATTGATTACTTACAAGAAACGGGCCAAAAAGGTGCTATGGTACTTTTTGACCAAGAAAAGGCCTTTGACAGATTGGAACAAAACAATGTACAAAAAGTACTAGAGAAATTTGGTTTTGGAAATTTTTTCCAAACGTAGACTAAAAGAAACCACTGCAAAATTACAGGTAAATGGCGCTACCACAGGAAAATTTGACATTAAATGATCGGTGAGGCAAGGTTTCCCACTATCAATACGTAATAGAAATTGAAATTCTGAGCATAAAATTAAGGATAAACAAAAGTATAGATGGTATCCAAATCCCAAATATAATGGAAAATATAAAAACGATCCAACACGCTGATGATTGTACAAACTTTATAAGAGACCCAAACTCATTTAAGCACCTTGAAAAGGAATATGAGAAATTCGGTAAAGCGTCAGGGCCAAAAATCAACCATGATAAAACTGAAATATTAAAAATAGGCAACTGGCGGGGAAATCAGCCCGGATTTCCACGCATTTAATAAAAAATCGAGTGAAAGCATTACGGATTTTTTGGGGGAAAAGGAGAGAAACAAGAAAACTGCAAAAATATAGGAAACAAAGTAGAAAAGAATGCAGATATCTGGGCGCTGACGCCACTTCGTCTAATGGAGCGAGACGAAGTGGCCTAAACTTATATGTATGCGACCATTAATTTTACTTTAAAATTCATAGATATAAACAACAAGAAACTATATAAAAAAGATAACAATATTATAAACTATATATGGAATTTTAAGACACACTATGTCAATAAAAACACTCTGTATAGAGCAAAGGAAAGTGGGGGGGGGGGGCTAGGATTACCGAATCCGATATTAATTCAATGTGTAAATTGTATAAATAGATTCAAAAGACTAAGCTCAGAACCAAAATAGGCCTGGGAAGGGTTATACATATACTGGTTTGGGTTTACAGTGCGAAATAGGGAGACATCTATAAGAATAATAAACTAATGAAAAAGCTGGAAATACCAAGTAAATTTAAATATATTAAAGACTTGTTAATTAAATGCAGGAATGCGACTGAACTATGGGAACAAGATGAAAAACTGACGAATAAATGGTTATGGGAACAAAACACAAAAATGGTAAGATCTAAGGTGAAGCAAGAATATACATATAAATTGGGATAGAGCATGGGGGCACTGAGCGAAACTAGGCTCCCTAAAAACTCAAACCCTCTGCTTCAAATACATGCCCAATGCCTGGTTGACAGGAGAGGTGGCAGTGCGACGGCATATGATCAGAGTATCGCCAAAATGTCCACTGTGTAAAAAAGAACCCTTTAGTAAAATACATACAATGGTGCTATGTGAAAAGATGCAAAAGCATAGGATAGAAGTCATTTTGGAAATAAAAAAAGAGAAAGGTACCAGAGGAACCATATATTCTATCTAGATGGAAATGTTGATATTGTTACACGCACACGGGTATTTACTTGACCGAGCGGTTGTCAAACCCTGGCGCGATTCTCGCTAGAAGTCATAAGTTTACCCCGACTTTCCAAAGACTTCCATACAACCTCAGTTGTAAATCAGAAAGCCCGACGTGTCCATTCTATACCTAAATTTTCCTCTAATTAATGCAAGACCACAGATAAACCAAACTGCCAACTATCTATCAACCGTACATCTGCGTGGTTTCGCTTCATTATATTTCCGTACCACCAACCGTTCACGCCTTAGAACATATATGAGTACTCCCTAACAATGGGAACTATTTTAACTCCGCCACCTTAGGCCAGTCAATGTATGCTTTCCAGGCACATTTCGCCGATATAACTGCACCATATTCGCCCACATGGCGACATAAACGGTGTCTGTCAAGTCCCTTTTTAGTTATGCCCTTGTGTAATTTACTGGTTTAATACCATAAGTACTGTCCTCGCAGTCACGCTACCAATGTATAACACTAGATTTTAATATGTACTATTTTACGACAGGGACATTCATTCGGTTTTGGTCGGAATTCACTACTAGTGAACCAGGACATCATGGAAACACACTAACACTTCACTCCGTGACGTTTGCTCCTATTAATTAGCTCATTAGTTTGGGCCAGGAATATTTCCATGGCGCCGAATTCCAATAATCAAACAAGTAATCACACAAATCTAAGAATTGCTTGAAACGGGCCACTACAACCAAGTGCACATACTCTAAATTTACTACAATATAATTAACCTTATATAAAATAAAAAAATTACATAACGGCTACTACGATGGCCTGTGGGCAGGTTGTCACAATAGGTCGATAGCCTGCCAGGGCTACCTAACAGGGGAGGGTGTGGGAAAGAGACATTGGTATAACGCCCAAGTAGGGGCGTTACGCAAATGCAAACCGGGCCCCAATCCCACCCATCTACCCTTGAGGAAACGAAGAAAATATAAGTGCCATAAACAAAAATTAAATACTAGCATAGAAACGAAAGTCTATCTTCAAGCTAAACTATAATATAATATAATATATAATTGAATGAGAATTCTATTAGGTAATACTTTCCTTACTTCACCATTTCCCCTTAAGACGGATGGGACAGGGCAACTATGTGGGTTATGTACCAGGTAATGACGCCATGGGGCTATATCACATGGCGCCACGCGAAGTGGACAGGCCCATAAAAGAGCCTAAGAAAAACATCCCACATAGAACACAAATATACACATGCAACCATAACATAAATAGAGGGATTAGGAACTCTTTCAAACCCGTCTAACTTTCTTTATTTCTTCTGAACAACTATACAGCTCCCGTACTGTATAGTTAAATGAAAAAACATTTGGAACACTTTGGCTAATAAGCTAAATTAAGAGCGGGCCAAACTCGAGTCTGGAGATATACAACTAAATTAAAAAAAGTATGGACTCTAACTCGAGTACAGCCACCTCATTATAAGAACAAATTCTAAGAGGAGTGACACATATGATCACACACATAAAACAATAGGTTTTCTTTTTCTAATCATAATTAATGCACCATTCACTCGTCGAATTCAAAATTATATTATATATAATAATAATATAGATCAGTATGACAACTGGGGTGATTGAAGAATACTGCTGTCCCGACACGAAAACTATATATAGCACTCACACAATATAGCAAAACACACATAGCAAACATGGGACTTAGGAGACCTCTAGCAAAGATCACAAATAAATTCCAGGGAAGGGATTTCGAGTAAGGTGAAGGAAACCTAGCTCGGATGAACAACCCTATAGAAAACAAAATACCCCATCAAAAATTTAATCAGAGAAATTTTTGATCGAAATTCTTTATTTAAATATAACAAGCAACACACCTTCGGGGGATACACATACACATAAAATACTTCTTTTTTTCGGAAATTGGGGGTGGGCAACTGTCTGGTCCCCCCCCCCCATATAAAAGGTTATTCAATCGGTAACTGGTTACTTATTCCTTATTCAATCGGGAATAAGAAATAAGGAATAAGTAACCAACTTGACGTCAATTAGATCTACATAGGCCCCAATTCCGAGTGATTCATGTTAGATTCCCATGGGATGGTGCGTCATATCGTCGCTTTAGACCACTCGGCCACTCGCTCCCGCCCCCCCATCTCCATGTTAATATCCCATAGATGGCAAGAGTATCACATCCCCAATTTTAAATTCCTATACATACATCGACACATGTATGTTAAATTCCCATAAATGGAAATAGTATACGATCCAGTATCCTCAATTATTATACATTCACATATCGACACATCAATGTTAATTTCCCATATATGGAAACTGTATACGATCCGATATTTTCAATTCCTATAAATTCACATATCGACACATCTATGTTATATTCCCAAAGAACTAGATCATGCTTCAACTTTTTCTAACATGGATCTCCCATAAGACCCCAAGCAGATCCATATTTGCTGAAATATTTATTGCCAACGGGCCCATCCGTCTTAAATTCTTTTTTGTGCCCCACAAACCGTCCATGTTCGAAGCCTCGTGTTCAATTTCTATATGGCACAATTCACTTCTATGATGATAAGTTCCCACTGGGTCCCTATAGTTTCATCTTTATACATAACAGCCAAACCTAATTTGTTAGGGGCCCCATAGAGGCATCCTTTTTCATATTATCTTCTGTAGCTAATATTACTTCGGTACATTATGCGTGGATTAAACAAAAAACCAACAACAGCAGAGAATGTATCATTAGAATCAATGCTAGATGTGTGGTATAGAAATCACTCTACAGTAGTCCTACAGTATTCACTTTATTGAATTTGTTAATGCTGTGTTGGCAAAGCTGTCTACACTCGCCGGGATTTTTAGCACATCACACACTGATAAATTAAAAATCTTTAATATACAGCTCTTTGTAAAATAATCCGTCAATATCTGCATAGTTCTACTTCCTTTTACAAAATATCCACACATAACCATTTAGTTTCTGGTTATATTTTTTTTTTGTTTGTCTATTTGTATGTCTGTCTATCTCTCATTATTATTATTATTATTATTATTATTATTATTATTATTATTATTATTATTAATGTCACCTTACTTTACCGGGCACTTTGATTCATAACTGCCAAGATATTGTAAAATCAGAAATATTCGTGAAGGAATCGATTTCGCTTTTTTATGTTGGGTAATTTCTTTTAAAAGAGGTTTCCTGTGCAGGAAAGGTTCACATGCACACAAAGCATATAGCAAAATACACAGTGCTGGAGAATTGATCATACGGTAGTAGTAGTAATAGTAGTAGTAAGATGAAGAAGACAATAATAATAGATAAAGCCAATAAAAAGTCAAAAACAAAGGAAGATCTAAATGAACAACTGACTTGGAACAATGGAATCCCTGTTTTTGATTCTATAATCGACATATTCAACGCCAAATTTGATATTTCTTCCTCTTCTGTCATCTGTCCTTTTATTTGCTTTGTTATGCATATTTAATCTATATTGTGTGCTTAACTTTTGTCCATGATTGTAAGTTGTAAACATAATTTTTGCATATCTAACTTTTGCTCATGATTGACGGTTATACTGGTATACAAAGTATTTACATAGCATTTGAATTTAAGGCCAGTCTTTTTCGCAATTAAATTAGAATTTTCCATGAAATCCCCTCATATTCTTTTACGTCTTTAGTCAAGAGAAAAATGTGTTTGAATAGGGATTTGATAAAAAATAATTCATTAGTTATTGTAGATCCCTTTGCGATCAGAATCTATAGCCGCATGTAGATATAATTCTAGGGGGATCATGTATTTTAATTAATCTTTGAACTTCATGAGGGATCCCTGTCATTGAATATACACTGTTCTGTGATTATTGTGAATTCGTTTAAATATCTTCTGGACTGCACAATTGTGTTATATCAGGACATTCAAGACTATTGGAATTCATTCGGAACATCCGATATTTATACACTTTTAATAGGTCATTTTGGATTATTTTGGATTTAATTTACAATGCTGTAAGTGTCCATTCAATTTTGACTTTGTGTTATAGAGAAATCATTTGCTTGTTGATTTTACTTAAATTCTTGGTTTCACTTTTTCTGTTATATACTGTATCACCTAGAATCGTAGTACATTTCATAATAATTTGTTCTTGGAATATAGGCTCTTCGTCAGTATAGCTTGGGCCGGTGCCTTGCTTACGAATTTGTTGAAAGGCTGAAAAAAGCAATGATACTATGGATCAAAATCGATATCTTTCTAATCATTATCGTCTAGACCTTTCCTAAGCAACACCAACTGATTTCAGAGACAAAAAGAACTTGTGTTATTTATGACTTTACAAAAGCAAGCGATCATCAAGGAGACCCTTTTCTATTTATGAATTTTCAGTCGTTTTTTGTATAACACACCTGCAGCTGACTGATAATACCTACCCCTGTTCTTAACATATCTAATTAACATCAATGTCCCGCAAACAACAACAGCAACGAGAACATAATAGAAAAATAAATGTCTTTTTATGAAAGTCATTGTCCGGTTTCATAGATCTGTAAAAATTATATCATTGTTTATTTTATAACTTTATGTATCTCACCTGGAATAAGGAATACGTAATCAACTTGATGTCAGGGGCTTTTTATGTGTGCTATTTATAAACACCTGGAAATCTTTGGTAATGTCAAGGTAGTTCACCTCATTTATCGGTCACATAATTCGTTTTAAATAAGCTGTTGATTGTTTATTTTTATAATTGTCAGCTATTTCTCTTTCACTGGCTTATTTCTATGTTTTGCCCTTTTGTTGTGCACGTTATTCTACATTCTCTTTTAAGTCTATAACAAACAGAACTGCTTATCAACAGGTACAAACTGGGATGGCTCAAAAGAAATATTGCGTTGAGATCATTGAATAGCATTGTTTTAATTCAGAAAACCATGACTGACATCTTTGTACGGCATCTTTTGAATTAAACAAAGATGATAATTGCTGTCTTCATTTCGTGAATATGCCTTCCGGGGAATATCATGTTCCCTGTTATAAGTTATTCATTCATTCAGAATACTTCCTTTCTAATATCATCAATTTTTCAAGAAATATTAGAAAGAAGTATTGCGAAAAGTATTATATACGTGTTGATTTCATTGCAACCACAATGCTTCATTATTTATTGTTCGGAATATTAAACTTTATTCTAAACGTCTGTTCATAATGTTCTCAGTAGTGAATGGGGGCAGTATAGCATCTACGTGACTCTAATGTTGATACACTGAATTTGTCCTATGGGGTAGGTGGGACTAACTAGGGCCAATGGGAATATTTAGATTGGGACTGTCTAGGGTTTATAGAAATTGAACAGAGGTGACGTCACGGTACTGGACACTGGGGAAAGTGACTGACCTCGATTGGGCGGAACAGTGTGGCATGGAGTTGATCTGAATACACGCTACTCTAGGTAGGGACAAATACAATAGAAGGCGAGACAAACATATACAAATACAAACCCGAGATTTATATATATAGCATTACCTAGACCTAAAATTATGTTGGCGGTGTTCATACATTTGCATAATTGTAATGATGCTATAAAAAGCTATAGTCAAGGAAAAGACCAAGACCAAAATGGATGTGACTAAAGGTAACGCTAAAAATATGAAATTGTCCAAGAATTTAACGGAGACTAAACATATCCCGGAACATTCCAACACTATAGAGACAAAAGGTATTTTATCTGGGGTGGGCCTGTCTAGGGACAAGGGAAAATGAACATAGCAGCAATGGATTGGAACTCTCTAGGGACAACGGGAATTTAACATATACATATAAAGACATATACAAATAAATAGATACACCAATGTGGAAAAGAGAGAATATGAATCTTTTCAATACAGGCGAGGGGCCCTGGAGAGGGCCTTGGGAATTTATTTTTGGTCAACGCCATTCAGTTAACATAGAGGGCATCTCACACATTTTCTTCTCTTCCTCAAATTTCGTCTGACCTCTGGACCGTAGGTTAAGACTCTCTTCAGGCAGCAAGCAAAGGAATTAGTGTTTATAGTCACACAACTCCACATTCACACAAAGCACTCATGAGTGTAAGGACAAGGGGATTGTTAAGGGAAACCAAATGCACATACAAACATGCACACACGTACGCTCACGCACACAAACAAAAATGCACACACACACAAACAAAAATACACACACGTACGCGCACGCACGCAAAAACACACACTCACACACGTACGCGCACGAACACAAACAAAAATACAAGCACACAAACGCTGATACTCGCACGTACACAAACAAAAATACATATACACATCAATGTTTGCAAAAATCAAATAAAACTTAAATCCGCTTTTACCCATGATAGAAGTGTGTGAATGCGTGAGTGTAGCTCCTTATTATGATTATAAAAATCAAAATCAAGAGACATTTACGTTTTTCTTTCTGGTATATTCTCTGTCAAAATTTACAAACCAATTTCACAACAGATCACTTTAAAAAGTTCATTAGCGTCTTCTTTGTCTTTTCACTCCCTCAATTTTTTGGAATTTCTTCGCTGTCACAGGTTTTCCTCTTCTTCCTCACTTTCTTCTCGTCTTCTTTTCTTCTCTTTCTGGACGTGCCTGTCTTCATCCTTTACGGATGGTACCTCTTCTTCCTGTTCGGAACCCCTCTCCTCCTAATCCCACTCCTGTTGTTTCTTAGGGCAGTCTGAAGACCAATGTCCTTTCTCTTGACAATGATAACATGTATCTTGACCTTTTGTCTCACTTATTGCCTGTCTTGCTTTGACGTTGTGGACATTCTGATGAACAACGCCCTTTCTTCTGACAGATATATCAAGTATCTTGACTTTTATTTCGAAAGGAGGGAATTATTCCGTCGACTTCTCTGACACATCGCAAAGCTCTGACAGAAGTTCGATCTGCTTTGGCTGTTCCATCATTCTGGTAGGAGTGAGAGTGAAATTAATACTTTGAGGGAAGACGCAGACCCTTTATATAGGGAAGACACCTTACGTTGATATATAGGGGATCATGGTATTTTTAAGTAGTCACTTGACCTTTTGGAATCAAGATGAAACGATCGCATCATTTAGTGAAGAAAGGAAAAGAAAGTAAGAGGCAGAAACGTGACTTATCACATCGCACAGTAGCTGAAGTCTTGACTCAAATCCATGCCAGCTATATTGAGGATGACAAATGACAAAAGTAAGCCAGAATGCAGACCCAGAGAGTCTACGCCAAGCCAAAGTCCACAACCAGTAACGCCTGAAAAGTATTACCACATTCGAGAGATGGATAAACGCTCCCGTAGAAAATTTAGAACCACAGCCTATACGTACACGGTGAAAGTTAAAGATTTCAAGTCAGACGTACCAGATTTGTGGGGTTCTTTGTTAACCACACTGAAACGACAATGTGAAGCCAACGAAGACGGTCGCTTGACCCTCCGTTTATCACGACAGTCTGAAGTCCCCCGTTTGGATCGAGTTTATCAGGCCATCAGAATTCACATCTTCCAAAGTCATCGACAAGATTAAACACGTACTGCAGTCCAACCAGAAGTTTCACATCACCGATTAAAAAGCGATACTGTACATGGCCCACGATTCTCTTCCCGAAGAGACCGGACAGCGCAAAAAAGTGTTATTGATGGACAACCTTCCCAGTACCAAAAGAGGCTTCTCCAAATTAACACTCCTCAAGACCAGATGTGTTTAGGACGAACGTATGCCGGTAGAATGTAAAACAGCCTGGGAGAACATTCCACAATCGGACCGAGCCAAACAACAAAGTGAAGTAGAACTCCTGTTACACGCCCAGTGGCATTCCTGAAATGCAAAATTTGCAAGACGTCTTGGCTCCACGCTACACCTTGAAAGTGCACCCTCAAAAAGTGCGCAAACCTCTGTTGTTCAGAGGCAAACATTTTAAAGACGGATAATACATTCACGTCTATCATCACGATGAACATTATGATGACATTACCAGTATCACCGGATTCATGGGATACGGTTATTACTGTGAGAAATTTGACTATGGTTATAACAATCGAGAGCAACACAAGCAATCTGGATAGAAATGTGAGGGATCTTTGGCCTCTAAACCCTTTCTTGACGAAGGACAAGAACGAGTGCATTGCTCAGCTTGTCAGAAAACTTTTGTCAGCCCTACATGTTACCAACAACATCTGAATACGCAAGGTTCACTGCGGAAAAGTGCCTGCCAACTCCTGAGATTGTGCCCTACATGTGGACAATGTATATATACCAGTAGTACCAAGGCTCAAGTATGTACAGGAAAGAAGCAATGTCAGATTTGTCACCAAATCGTGGACTTGGAACACGAATGCTACATTCAAAAATACCAACCCTAACAGGATGAGAAAGAAGATGACCACAAGAAAAGAGCATTTCATTTTTTCGATTTCAAATACATGCAAGAGACCGGCATTCACATTCCTAATTTCTGCGTTGCTCATTGAGCGTGCATGAAGTGCATCCAAGAAAAGATTTTTTGCCACTGACCTCACTGTATCAAGATTCCTTGAGGACGTGAAAAGTATTTCGGGGACCGAGCACGCTGATCGATTTCCCCAATGGATCTTAGACCTTATCGACGAAACGTGGAGTCAAGAGGAAATCGAACGTTACTGCGATTGCCATCGCTATGGCACGGTAATGGCTCACAATTTCTCGGGGTACGATGGACACGTTCTTCTCAAATAATATACGGAACAAAGTACCGAACGTCCGAAAGTGACTTTGAACGGAGCCAAAATCATCTCCATGAAAGTGGGACCCGTGCAGTTTAAAAATCAGTTACTGTTACTTGGCCATGCCATTGAGCCGAATGCCTAAAACGTTTGGAATGACAGAAATTGCTAAAGGCTATTTGCCACACTTTTTTAATGCTGAAGCCAACCAAGATGCCATTTTACCCCATTTCCCTGATGCTCACTATTATGATCCCGACAATATGCGTACCGAACAACGAGAAGCTATCTACGCTTGGTACCAAACTCACGTCTCGGAACCCATCAACTTTCAGGAAGAAATGTTAAAGTATTGTCGTTCCGACGTGAACATTTCACGGCGATGCTGTGGAAAATCTCGAGAATTGTTCGTGGAGAACGGAGAGATCGATCGTTTGAAGAAAGCTTGTACCATTGCCAAAGCATGTTCCTTAGTGTACCGCAAACGATTCATGCCCAAAAATACCCTGGCTGCCATCAGCTCTCAAACGAACAATGTTGTCAAACGTCACCACTAGGTCAAAGCCCTACGCTGGCTAAATTGCTTGCGCGACAAGGAAGACAAATGGATCCAACATGTCAGAAACGAAGGAGACAAAAAGACCGTCGGAACGTATTTGGTGGATGGCTGGAACTTAAAAAACCTTAAGATCATGTACGAGTTTAACGGTTGCTTATTTCACGGATGTCCGATCGGCTATCCTCTACGGTACACCCAAAATCAGTTTCTCAACTTACCATGGAAGACTTGTACGAGACCACCTGTCAGCGTCGCTTAAGGTTAGAACAGCAGGGACACCAAGTCGAGAAAATCTGGGAACACGAGTACGATCACCGTTTGAAAACCGATCCCGAGTTTAAACGTATCTTGGAAAGTTACAAGCTGGTGGACCCTCTAAACTCCCGGGTCATTTTGTATGGAGGACGTACGAATGCTACCTGTTTGCTTTACCACGCCGACGAGTAGGAAGGAGAAGAAATCAAATACCTGGACGTGTATTCGCTGTATCCTTACGTGTACAAATATTGTCACTTTGCCGCAGGGCAACCACAATTGATGACAGCTCACATTTACCAGGACAACATTCGACATTACAAAGGATTGATTAAATGTAAAGTCTTGCCTTCCACGGACTTGTACCATGCCGTTTTACCACACCATTGCCGAGATGTCCCAGTTACAACACGAATTGCAATCGTTGATGGATCGCAGCGATTTGTCAGAAACGGAAACAAAATCGCAGCGATTTGTCAGAAACGGAAACAAAATCGCAACGGTATGGTCAAGTCTTGCAACGACTTCAACTCTTTCACCAGAAAGCTTTGGACAAAACAGCTGGACCGACTCTGAAATTTTTTAAGACCCTGATGAAAAGACCATCCCCCCCCCCCACCTGTGACCAAGACAAACGCAATTCCACGGATGCCTGAGGAAGTAGAAGCACGACAAGTCTTTCAAACACCGTCAGCGACTCCCATCCCTAGTAAGATCGCAGCGTCTTTGTTGACCCCTTCCCCCACACCCCATCGAGAAGAACTCAGTGCTTGGGTTAAAAAGATGATGTCCACTCCTCCTTGTACAAAAGTGAAAAAGAAAGAAGGGAAACCAAAAGTGAAACAAGAAAGCAAGACCAAAGCCATCCCATTACCACCACCACTACCCTCGACTTCTACTCCCGTGGCACGTCGGACACGTAAAGCCATTTCCAAAGCACCACCTCACCCCATCCAGAGTAGCATCAGTGAAGAGTGGGTGACTTTTTAAAAAATAGTCCTGATGGAGACTTTGCAAGCTAGGATTTACTACGAGTCATCCCATCCAGAGGGATACGGAGGAGTTCAGAAATTGTATCTTGCTGTCAAAACCCGACTCAAAAGTGTCCGTTTATCTCAAGTGCAACGATGGTTACAAGAACACCCCACGTACACCTTACACAAACCCATTCGACGAAAATGTTTGAGAGATCGCACCCGAGTGGCGGGCATCGATCATCAATGGCAAACCGATTTAGCCGATGTTAGTGCAAGCCCTAAAACTGGTGTTCAAACAATGCGGTCGCCATCCTGTTCGATGGCAAACCGACAAAGGCACCGAATTTCTAAACCAAACTTTCCAAAAAGAATTATATAAACGAGACATTCATTTTTCTTCACCACAGAGAATCAAGAAACCAAAGCAAGCATCGTGGAACGTTTTCCACGAACCTTGAAAGAACGCATGTGGAAATATTTTACGCATCAACACACTCTCAAGTACATCGACGTCTAACCGCACCTGGTCAAAGCGTGCAACTAATCTTACCATCGGAGCATCGGATGTGCCCCCCCCCCCCGAAGTTACTCCCGACAACGAAGTGACCGTCTTTGAGCGCCTATTTGTTACGTTCCCGACTGTGGCTGTCCCCTAGAAAGGTGGAGTGTTGACGACGGGAGATTGGGTGCGCATTAGCAAAACCAAATGCACTTTTGACAAAGGTTACTTAAACAAGTAGACCACCGAATTCACCCTACTCAATTCAAAAACATCATTGAAAATCAAAACATTTTTGAGCTCGAAGTTCTGAACCACCAAGTGGAACAATACTAGAATGAACACTAAACTGTAAATGCCTCTATGAAACGACCAGTGTCACCCGATACTCCACGGTACATCTATAGGTTGAAAATTTCCGCAGGCTAATATTTTAGCGGTCAACATCTGGGGGACACGATTGCTTCCAAATTCAATGCGCTGTTTGATAAAGCCTTGGACAAAACGAAACGAAGTGTCACCATCGAGTACCAGTAAGTGGCTCATCGCCTGCTATTGAAATCTGCGGATGTCAAAACGTTGTCCATTACATTTTGTCCTGAATTGTCTGACATTTTGGGTGGAGACCTCAGGATGGTCAAGGGTTCACTCATACCACCCATCATCAGCAACATGAAGTTTGCTAAGTTTTTTCGTTACCCTGTAGAACTGAATCAAGGATTAAATTTTATCTTTGTGTACTCTGATGTGGTGGAGTACAACGTGGTGGGACACACAACCGCACTGTTACTGCTAGTCATTCCTTTCAAAGCGGATTCTATCACGAGTAATGACGAGGCAGGTGGAAACACCTATCATGTTCACCGCGAATTTGCACATCCTCACTATTTACCTGTCAGTAAGTAGTATTTCGACAGTGTCAAAATTGGTATAAAAGGAGATCTGGGACAAAATATTCCATTCTCCAAAGGGAAAGTTACGGTGAAACTCCATTTTCCAAAACGATTATCTAACGATTTGTGAGTCATCCATCGTGTATACCTAGGAGTCGCTCGACAGCGAGGACATGGTTTAAGAGATATGTTGAAATCGGCGTTTCGTTCGGTGGCCCCCGTTTTGAAATCGATGGTGATACGAACATTGCACGCCTTAAAAGATGTCGCTTTGACGCAAGGCAAAGAATTTCTCCAAAATGTCATCATCGACAAACAAAACCCCAAAGAAGCCTTCTTGAGAACAGGCAAAATGTCTAAGTTCAAACTGAAAAAGACATTTTGGGCCGACGAGAAACTCCTGTAAATGCACTTGATGCTGCCCAGTCAGGCATTCCTGCTTCCCTGATACCATAGCAAGGACAAGACAGAATGAGACGACGAAGACACCCCTCCAGAGGACTTCACATACCCAGACCTAGAATGACCAAGAAAAGAAGAACTGTCAGAAAATTAGACGTTTTTGATTATTAAATAACAGAGAACAAATGATGGACCGAGAGTCTTGCGAATGTTTCAAGTCGGAACTAGATCTGTTTGCCATGCCACCCACTATGATGACGCTGCAAGAATCCCAATGTAGAATTTCATCCCATCTCCTCTTTGACAACCTCAGCCGCCATCGAGTTTGAAATCAAAGGACAGCCCGAAGATTACATCGATCTGAATAGCAATTACTTGTACCTAAAAGTCAAAGTGATCAAAACGGAGGACACCGCTCCGAAAGCCGATGCTAGGGTAGCTCCCGTCAACAATTTCTTGCATTCCGTGTTCAGCGAAGTGGATTCTTACTTGAATAACAAACTAGCCAGTAGCAGCATGTATACTTTCCAGATACTTGATTGTTATTTCAGAAAGGAAGAATTGTTGCATGTACATTGGACTGAAACTACTTTGATGATGAGATGCTTTCAGTTTCATCCTCTTTGAAAAGCTTGAAAACAGTAAATAAATAAATAAATAAATAAATAAATAAATAAATAAATAAATAAATGAAATTTATATATTTAACACAATCATGAACACTGCATACATGCAATTGCAACCATTCATATACCAATACTATTATAATTACTCAGCGGCAGGCTGGGGGTTCGATGCGCCCGGTGGCAATTCTCTTTAGTGGATCCTCAACTTTGACGAAAAGAACAGTTTTTATGTCAGTTGCCAACCTCCATCCTCCCCCTCCATCTAAATATAAGCTTTGTGAATAATTGCCCCAATTACAAAAAGGTGAGATGAAATACTCTGAAAATTTTAGATACAAAAAAAAACCTATTGATGACGCACTCTTCGCTTGGCACTTTGTGTAAACCACACACCCCAAGCGTCGCTACTACAATTCGATCCTCCTCTTTGCTATTATTATTATTATTATTATTATTATTATCCTTATTCTTATAAGTATATTAGTATTATTGTTGTTGTTATTATTATCGTTGTTATTATTATTGTTGTTGTTGTTATTGTTGTTGTTATTATCATTATTATTATTATTATTATTATTATTATTATTATTATTATTATTATTATTATTACCACTATTATTATTATTATTATTATTATTATTATAGCATCTGGCGCATGGATAAACACAATTGTTGTCAGATTAAGCTAAGGCAATGCACATCCATCTAATTGCCCAATAAAAGGGAATGAACTCTTTCACAATCGGGTATCACTATAGAATAGTGAAGAGTTGAAATTTCTCTCATTGAATTGAGGGAGAAAATATACGTCTACAAAATATTTGGAATGAAAATAAGTACATAGTAAAAAGGGTTACCTGCTTCTCTGACATTTAATTAGACATGACTTTCAAATAAAATGCAAGAAAATACAATACTTTATGCTAATTACAAAAAATTATCTGTATGCAAATTAATTTGGATTTAGGCCCGGAAAAGAATACACTTTTGCTGCACTGAGAGTTATATATAGACGACGTGTATCTATTTTTCCTGAAACAAAATTGGGGAAACCAGTGCCCCCCCCCCCGGACATTTCAAATTAAACACATAATTCAAATACATAAATATGTATAATTTATATTAAAAATAGAAGTATAGGAAGAAAAAGACAACACCCTGGTAAGAGACAGGAATGGAAGGAAAGAACTTGCAAATCCTGTCTGTTAATGTAAATGGAATTAATAAGGATAAAATATATAAATTTTCAAAAGACCTAAAGTATGACGTACTGTTTATACAGGAAACACATAATGGATTTAAGGATAATATAAAAATAACAATGGAAAGTCACTTAGATGGTATCTTATTAATTAATGATTATCAACATACAGATATCAAAGGGGGGGGGGGGTAGCAACTCTAATTAAAAACAAAAGGGGACTATCATGGGATAGAATAGAAATAGGTGATATTTTTAAAGGCAGAATGATACACATCAAAATTGAGGAAATGAACATAATTAATATATATATGCCAGCGAAAACAGAACAGAAGAAAATATTTTTAGAACATTTAGATAAATATATTGGGAAATATGCAACAGAAAGTATTATTTTAGGGGGCGACATTAACTGGGTGGGAGATAACATAGATAGAGAGGGGAAACTAACATCAAATGACATTAGGATTAAACCAGATATGGAAAACTTTATTAAGAAATATAACTTTACAGATGTTTATAGAGTACAAAACTTACTAAGGAAACAATTTACTTTTGATTATAAAATAAATAAAGGAAGCCGTTTAGATAAGTTTTATTGCAATGATTACGATGAAAATATACATAGAGAAACTAATATTACTGATTTTAAAGTATCTGATCACAAACTCATAAATATGACTGTTACAATAAAAAATAGAATAAAATGGGGGCAAGGAAGGTGGATGCTGAATAACTCGATTTTAAAAGATACGGATTTTATACAGGATATTAAAAAGGAGATAGATAAATTTAAAAGTAGGGAAAATTTAAATATAGTATTAGAATGGGAAAACTTAAAAAGTAAATTTAAAGAAATAACGATAGGACATTGTAAGTTAAAAAGTAGGAAACTAAAAATGGAAAGAGAAGCGATTAGAAACCTACTGCAAAAACAGAACAATAATGATATGGAAAACCATTTAAAAAACAGATTGGAAGAAATAAATAAAATAGAAAGTAGGGGAAGAGAAATCAGGGCAGGGAAATATACGGGGATATACAGGAAAGCAGAGGGATTGTATAAAAGGGAAGAAAAAAGAATGGGGGGAGATAAAACACTAGATAAAATTAAAATAAACACAACAGCAACAACAACAACAACAACAAAAAGAGGAAATTATGGAACATATAAAAAAAAACTATTATGCTACACTTTACGAAACACAAAATATAACAGATAGTGAAATTGACGATTATTTAAAAAACATTCCATGTGGGAAAATTAAACAGGATTTTAAAAATATTTGCGATGACTTTATTACACAAGAAGAGATATTTGAAAGTATAAATACAATGAATAAAGGAAAATCGCCAGGAGGAGATGGACTCTCTGCAGAATTCTACATGACATTTTGTAGAGAGTTGTTGCCCATTCTCGAATGGTTATATAATAATATATTTTTAAAAAACAAGGAAATGTCGGAAACAATGAAGGAAGGGATAATTATTTTAATATACAAAGGGAAAGGGGATAGGGAAGAACTTAAAAACTGGAGGCCCATCTCCCTCCTTAACACAGATTATAAAATATTGAGTAGGATTTTGAGCAATAGACTTAAAAAGGGGATAGGAGAAATAATCAGTATAAATCAAACTTGTAGGCCAAAAATAGGGACATACAAAGCAATATTTTAAGTATAACCGCAATTATAGATTATATACAAAATAAGGGACAGAAAGCTGCTATGGTACTTTTTGATCAGGAAAAAGCCTTTGATAGAATTGAACACAACTATATACAGAAAGTCTTGGAAAAACTTGGTTTCGGAGAATCTTTCCGAAAATGGACAAAAATATTATATAGTAACATAACTTCAAGAGTTTCAAAATAACGGAGCAATGACAGAACAATTTGACATAAAAAGATCAGTGCGGCAAGGGTGCCCACTATCAATGCTAGTATACGTAATAGCAATTGAAATGCTAAGTATCAGTGTGAAACTAAACAAAGAAATTAAAGGTATAAAAGTTCCAAATATTAAAGAGGAAGTGAAAATGCTACAACATGCAGACGATTGCACTAACTTTTTAGAGGATCCGAAATCCTTTGAGAACCTCATAAAGGAATATGAAAAATTCGGAAGAGCATCGGGATCCAAAATAAATCAGGACAAAACGGAAATATTAGAGATAGGCAACTGGCGTGGTAGGAACTTAACCATACCAGTCTATGTTTTCAAGGATACCGTTAAAGCACTTGGAGTGTGCTTTGGCAAAAACGAAGAGAAAGATAACTGTAAAAAAATGGAAAGTGAGATTAAACGGAACGTTGATATCTGGGCACTTACGCCACTATGTCTAATGGAACGAGCCCAAGTGGCCAAAACATACATGTATGTTAATCTTAATTATATAATGAAGTCCACCAATATAAGTAACGTAATAATAAATAATATTGATAAACTTATAATTAATTACATATGGAATTTCAAACTGCATTATGTAATGAAAGAAATTTTGTACAAAGCAAGAGAACTGGGGGGGATAGGGATACCAAGTCCCATAATTTTAAAAACTACTAATATTTTAAACAGATTTAAATGACTGAGTGACGATCCTAAATTACCATGGGAAGGGATTTATATATATTGGTTTGGTTTCGTTCTACGGAACAGGGAGGGGATATATAAAAATAATAATGTTATGAAATTATTGGAAACACCTAGGAAGTTTAAAGGTATAAAAGACTTATTAATGAAATATAGAGATAAAAAAGAATTTTTGGGACTCAGACGAAAAACTCTCATATAATTGGATTAGAAATGACATGACCAAAAATATACTAAGTAAAGTAGAAAAGGAAAACTTATATGTAAATTGGAAAAATGCATGGGGGCACTGGTCACAACTAGGGTCCCTGAAAATACAAAGCCTCACCTTCAAATTCATGCATGATGCGTGGTTGACAGGAGAGGTTGCAGCGAGACGGCATATGGTCAGAGTACCGCCAAAATGTCCGCTGTGCAAATTAAATATATTTAGTAAGAGACATGTTATGTTAACTTGTAGAAATACACAAAATGACAGGAAAATTATAGTGGATGAAATTAACATAAATAGCAATTTCAAACCACAAAGTATACTATATCTTGACGGAGATTTTAATAAGAAAACATTATATAAAATAACAAGTTTTATAGTCAAGACGATTAAAAATTGTGGCCCAATAAAATTTTAACTTAGGAAATATCTCAAGAGGGAAAGTATAGATAATGATGCCATGGGGCTATATCACATGGCGCTACGCGAAGTGAACAGGCCCATGGAAGAGTCTAGAAAGGAACCCTCTTGAAAATAATTTAAACCGAATATCTTTAACAAAAAAAAAAAAAAAAAAAAAAAAAAACTTTTAAATTTAACTTATTTTGAGTTGCAATCCGAACTTCTGATTGCATACATTTTAAAATTTAAAATAAATTCAAATTTCAATTTCAATTTCATTTCACAAATTTTTTTTTTTTATAATACTAATGGACCAATTTAGGAATATTTATAATTAAAAGATAGACCTGCTCCATGGGGGAGAAGCATATTAATTAAAAAAAATGTGAACCCTTCCTGGAGCTCAGTCTTATCTTATTAAGAAAGGTGATTAACACATTCATAAGAATCAATAAGATTCAAAATTAAGGGGACATCACCTTTCTTCCAAATTCACAAAAGTATAATAACGATCTTCCGTTGTATATGAACACGGAATATATTAGAAAAACTTATACACCACAAGAATTTGATCCAACAAGCTATCCCAACAGAAACACAATATAGCATACATAACCCATAGCATAAACATATAACAAACATGGGATCTAGGAGACCCTAGCAAGGTCACAGGAAAAATAAACATGGGGAAGTTTAACCGAGAGGATAAGTGAAATCACTCTCGGAGATACTCCCCTATAGATACACTAGGGACTGGAAAAATACCCGAACTCCTAATTCACGTTATAAAAACGAGGAAACAATACATTACAACAAATCCGAGGGAATACAAAAACACATAAATAAACAAGGTAATTAGGAGGGGGGGGGCATCTGTCTGGTGCCCCCCCCCCCCAAAAAAAAAAAAATGAAACAAAATTGCTATGATTGGTGAGGGCAGGAAGCTAAAGCAATTTGCTTCTTCGGTGGATATCGTTTTTACCTGGAATATCGAAGCTAAACAAAAAGTAAACTTTAAAATAACAAAGAATGAGGTAAATCAGTGATACCAGTTTTTATTTTAAACGCAAACAGTGATATGATTTTCATTTTAATGTCTGTTAGCCGGCAGCCGTGGTGGAGTGCATAGTACAGACAAATTATTAATTGCAAAAGGAGCATTGTTACTTTTCAGCCGAAAAATTTCTGACGTTGTGTTATTTTGTCATATAGATTTAAATTTTGACGTAACAATACAGCGGAAGTGAGTGGAGACTGATTTCTATGTGCAAATTTGGATCTGGAAAGTATTTTTCATCACTGATATATTTGTTTTTGTTTGTAGATGAACAACGATAAAAACAAGTTAACTGACATACAAGAATATATAAAAACGACCATATTTCTCAACTAAAAATGATTACTTCTTGTACGTATTGTATTAAGATAATTTTCCATTTTTATCCAGTCATTATTTCAATCAAGTTACGTTTTTTTGGAATTGTCAGACTACTGTACGCCCATGCATGATTATACGATTTGCCAAAACGTTATATATAATCTTCACTGGAGTTATAGAGGGTATTTTCCTAGAATAAAAGTAAAATCTCCTCTAAACCTTTAGTGTTTTTGTTAAAAAATACCATTCTTATTTGTGCGTCTTTTAGCTAAGGTAAGGAAATGTTGGTACGTTTACATCATTCCGAAGGTAAGGAGAGTGGGGTGAGGAAAAGGAATCACTGACACGCAAAAACACGGACACACAGCTTTACCATATTTCTGCATATGTTCCCCTTTATGCATGATAGGGGAGAGAGGAACGGAAAAAAGAAAGGATTGCGATAAAATTGTGTACCATGTTAAATTCATTTAGAAAACGGGGACTATTAATACTATATATCGTTATTTTCATACGTCATTAATGATTAATGAGTGGAAATTCATCATTGATCTATAGGCCTGCAGTTGAATGAATATTTATATATTCGTATTATTGCGCGATGGGCGGATCACAATTTGATATACCAATAGTATCTCGGGCTCTAGATTTTCTGAACCACCAAATATTGAAGTCTATTCTGCGAGGTTGATGGACTTATACAATTACCGGTAGCGTACATGAACGTTTAGGAAAGAATGAATCCATCCATCCATCCATTCATCCATCCATCCATCCATATATCTATCTAACTCACTATCTATCTAGTTATCTGTCTATCTATCTATATGTCTATCTATCTATCCGTCCATCCCATCCATCGATCGATCCATCCATCTCTCTCTCTCTCTCTCTCTCTCTCTCTCTCTCTCTCTCTCTCTTTCTCTCGTTCCTTCCACAGCATGTGCACGTCCTAAACCAGTAATCTCGTTTGTCCTTAGTCTGTAGCTGGTAGCTAAATATTTGTTTAGGGTCTTTAGAGGCCGTGGAACAGACAATTGTATCACAACAGTAGCTGGTAATATGATGGGTACCGTGCCTTCAGTTTACTGTGCTTCTCTCCATACAAGTGTACTCTGTTAGCTTGTTTCATATTTTTCCTCCTGCTGTGCCCGATTATTGAAGAACATATGTATATAGTAGCAGTGAATTTTGCTGCTAATTGGACTAACTACAAACCTTTTTTAGTCGAGCGAGAATGACTGATATGAATAAAATCAAACTTTTACCAAGCTATAGCATCTATATCTCTGACTTGCCTTATTTGGCTTATCCTTTTAAAAACAGTCGGGACATAAGACTTCATCGGATTTTTAGATAAAATTAGCAATAATGGTAATAACATAGGTCACCAGAACATAACTCCTAAGCGGTCGCTGTCAGATCTTCACGTAGAACAGTGGAGATGATTTTAATCAGGTTGGTATTATATTTATATAATTTATTCCAGGCAATCAATTATTGAAGTTTCTAAAATATGGTTCACACCATGTTACGAAAATATTGGGTAAGGACTTTATAAAGAAAATGTCTTGAATATAAGGACCAAACATCGAATTAAACACGACTTAAGGAGAAAACCTAAATTAAGTTATACAAAATGACTCATTATACTCACAGTAATGAATTTTTTAAAAACATGAATTCAAAATCACAACTTAACGTTGTCAACGATCGATATGCAGTACACTATTCAAACAAGTTTTTGCAATGTTATTTGACATGTCAGTGTTGGACCTGTTGGAGCATTCTCTCGAGTTCCCTTTCAAGCTCAGTAGGAGAATTTTGCTGTTCCTCTGCACTCCTGTGAAAACTGTTTGCTTTAACAATAAAATCAATCCTTCCAGTTGTTTCACATTTGTCAGCAAGTTCAGCCGAACGAAAAGTGAGATTTTCAATGCCTTTCTTCAGCCTCTTAATAATATTTCTTAAAGAGTGCAACTCATCCTCTTCTACCTTTCTCTTCTTCAGCACATGATATGGTGTCAGACATTTTACTCGAAAACAAAATACACAATCATTACACTGACTGGTCACATCATTTGTTGATATTTACCTCCATTTAAAAAGTACATATATTGTGAAAAAGATCGAAGCAATATTGTACGTATCGGTAATTTATTAGAGAACTATTGGAAGCCATTTTATGTCTATGTTGGTGCTTTTGACCTCATGCATGCTTTCGACTGCTGATTTCCCCTTGAAGGCTACTGCACATTTTTTGCTACATAAAGTAAATGCAGCAGAATGTGGATCTCTTTCGACTGATCATAGCTAAGATTGCCATTATGGCTTTTCTAGCCATTACAAACTGGAGCTACAAAAAACCGGGCATTTTCACGAATGCGGCAATATCAAATCGACCCTAATGTCTAAGAACTCAAATAAAGACCAAGACTGTCAACATAAAGCTGATATTACAGATAAAAATAAATGAAAAATAAAGAGTAAGCACTTTTTAAAGAATGTTCCTTCCTCCTTTAAAAGTAAGCACTTTTTCCGGCGTTACTAAGTTTTAATATAAAGTAAGCGTGTTTCCAGTTTGTAAAGACCGGTACGAACAATAAAATATAAATGATTTTGATAATAAACTGGAGTGAATTCATGAATATTGTTTCACTGATAGACCTAACTTAGAGAAGTATGAGTCCAAGGCTATTATGCTACAATCAATGTGGCTTATCTATAATAGAATGTAGTTTGGAATGGGGACAAGAAAAGAAACACACAATCTGCTGTGGGATGACGCCTGCTTGCAAGTATACGAAAGCAACCATGAGTGCTTTGTTTATTACACTTTAAGACAGACAAAAACAAGAACCAGGGTTCATGAAAAAAATCTAAAATAATTGATGTGCTGGATCATTGCAAATACTTTGAATAATGTTGAAATGTTTATAACAAAGATTCAACTTAAATAAGTGCTTGATGTAAAACAGAATAATATACATGTATTACTTTTACTTGGTATAGAAAGTAAATGATTTACATGCTTAAACAAAAACCATTTTAATTTTCTTCTCTCACTCCCGTGCAACAAGAATTGTTAAATTCATCGAAACTGCTCCACATTAAACAATGTGCTGGTTATGGAATTCATGATATAATCCAAATCAAATGACAAATTACCCCAACAAACTCATGTTAGCAAGCATAGGTTTCATATCCTTGCAAAAGCTGAACAAGCTGAACACAGATTTCAAAATAAAATTATTTATGGTAATCTTAATAAATAAAATTTAAATCAACAGAGATTGTAAGTTGTCGTTAGGACGACTCATCTTACTGGTGTACAAATAAATAGAATCTTATAAAGCCCTTAGTTGTATTTCTTAGACCAACAAAACCAAGTTCATATGATATACCTGATATCCCTCAGAAAGATCATATAGTCTATACAAATTTTAGAGAAAGATAAGCTATCTACATTAACGAATGTCACTTAAAGTCCCTTTTTCCTGTCAAAAATATATGGAAAACCCCAAACCTGGACAGCGCTGGTACAAAATAAAACACTCATGGGGATGGACAAGTTATATGGGATCATGAGCGAAATGATGGCTGATGCTGGTCTCTCTGCCACTGATAAGCATAAAACTCCTTACAAGTAATTCCAAATATTTAATAATCACATGTAAATTTCATCACATTTAACAGACGCAATCTCATCTGAGTAATCTTCCTGGATTCAAAATATCTAAGATAACCTTCCATAATCTGAAAGTCTCATCAGAACTGTTATGTATATTTCATTTGTATTGTGTAATTGACCATTGTCCATAAATGAGGGTACGAATTTGGGCCTACGTCACTAATATTATATTTTGTAAGGGTCTTTTTGTAACCAACATTTTACCCTTCTAATATTTGTACGTGAATGTATATTATGATAATTATCGCTTAGAGTTCATGACATTGGTGTTACCTTTGGGAAAATCTTAGTCTAAGTGATGTTTTACATGTTCTTTGCTACAGTAAGAGACATCATCTTGTTTACAACTTGGAATGTTCTGGAAATGAATTTTATGGGAAAATGACCTTCATCCTGGTTATGTTATTATGTCTAAGTTGTATTTTTACATAAAGGAAGAGATAAATAGATTTACGCATT